>MU183884.1:70344-97329 GCA_016904865.1 Pissodes strobi | reverse complement strand
ATAGATATATATATAGAGCTTCGACTGCACCATACCCGGATGTACAAATAATACTTAAGATATCACATGCTCTTAAAATAATAATTACAATAATAATTTACCTGCCCTAAGAGCCAATTTATCGATAAAATACAAGGCCACAGCTCTTTGTCTGATTTTCATTTCTTTGGACTTCCAATCAGCCTGGTAGTTTGCTCGGATCTTGTCGACTTTTTGATGTAACTTTCTAGCTGTTTCATATTTTTGCCAGTCTTTTTCACCTAAAAACCGAATGTTTACTGTACAGTTTGCATATAGCCCATATTATTATTTTTTTTCATATATTTGTTCACAATTAGCTCTCCCTAGTTCATTAAGCGAGCAATAACTTTCATGAAGCCAGTGTAAAAGCAAGGTTCGGAAATACAATATTTTCATAAATATAATAGAAACTAGATCAGGATGTACAAAAGGGGTTCCTAGATGTAAATGTCGTGCATATATTGAAGATGTGAAACTACCCGTACCCCGGCCGTGTGTTTACACGCCAGAGTATATTGGCTGTGATCATTATGGACTATTCTTTCTTTGAAACAATATATTGTTGAGGACCCTTCATTTTTAGTTGTGCGCGTATCGAGTTCTGAGGTCAAATTACAAAAAAAAAACTGCACATGGCCACCTACATATTAAAGAAGAATTAAGTCAATATTAAATTGTTATTAACACCAACGACTTCTTCTCCAAGAGCCTTGTCCTATCTGGACGTTGGCGATCATTAGCGCTATCTGCAACTTGGCTATGGCTCTTTAAACTAAAGTTGTGGTGCTGGTCCCATGTCAATCATTGCAAGTTTTTGAGTCTGGGCCTCTCCTGCCTTCGATTTTTTCCTGCATTATTATTTGCAGATGATATTATATTATTCCCCATCCCGAATTTGTTCGCCATTAAATGTTGCGCCTCCATGTCTGTGATCGTTTGATCACCGCAAACGAGTGCATTTTAGTAGTATATCGGCCAGCAATACCGTATCGTCAAGATCTCATTCACAGCCTGTTAAAGAATCTTCTCGGAGTAAAGGTTGAAAAGCAACTGGACAATACGCACCCCTATCGTACTCGTCGCAGAATTTTTTATTTTCTCCGACAATTCTTCATCAACCCTAATCTGGGCGATCTGATTCCAATAGCTTAGCTATACATCTAATATCAAGCTCATCTAAATCCAGTTCGCAGAGTATTTCCAGGTTTCCGTGTTATATGATACAAGCAAACAAGTTCCACAAATACATACATCTCAACCGAAACGAGTGGCCAAATAAATCCACGTAATAACTAATACCATTTTATAATAAAAGACTATTAAGATAATTCTTATGGACGAAATTCTCCAAACCTAAGTAACTCACAAAAACTCTGTTAGATGGCGAAAAGATATAGTTTCATTTAAAATATTCAGTTAAAATGTTTGCCCTCTGTTGATGGCAATCTGCACTTACAAATGCAGATTTAATTTTTAAATGGGTGTGGTATGCTGTCGGCATAAATATATCGGGCAGTAACAAGGTTTATTGACCTTGGGGCAGGAAGATGCATCATTCAAACTGGCAGTTGGGGGAGTAAGGGGCTGGTTAATACTTGTAGAATCTGAATACTATTCTCCGATATTGACAAGGTCATTTCTTTATTTAGAATAAAATAAACTTGACATTAGAGGTTTGGGAGTATGTTATATATTTTAATTTACTTAGGTATTAATTAAGCGGGAACGTGACCTAGACCGAACACGAGACAGCTTGATTTTTTACGTGAAATTTGGTACTCGGACAGTAGGAGACCGTGGAGCCACCGAGTAAGTTCCAGAAATTTTTATTCCTTCAAAATCGATGACCGTCGTTAAAGCAGTTCGGAGCAGAGCGATTAAAACGCGAAAAAAAAATTGAGAACCTACCGGTGCCTATTTAGCCGTCTAAAAGAGTCCTTGAAGATAATCGGCTGACGAATTTCAGCCAAATTCGAATCTGACATCGGCGGGAGCCTACCGCCAATAGGTTCCGCGGTAGGAGACAGACGAGATCGAAATCTAATTAAGTTCCCACGCGGTTTTTACCCGGTCGGCTCCAAGATGTAAATATAAAAATATAGGAATATCGGCAAACGTACCAAACCGTATTTTCATATCGACCTTACCTTTATTTGCATCAGTAGGAGCCGGAATAACCTACCGGAGGAGTCTAACTTTTTTCTTCGAATCGACTTCAAATTTTGGATTTAGACAAAGGTCACGAAGACAAACAAAGGAGTTCTTTACAACAGTTTATATTTCATTGATTACTACAATTGACCAGCAGATTATATAGAAAGTTAATTTATCGTTTGAATTGGCCAGCAATTTATATGTAAAATTTCGCTTGAATTAACAAGAGTTTATCAGCAAAATTCAATTAATCATTCCAGATGGCCAATAATTTATACGTAAATTAGATTTGCTCTCTCAATTGCCCTGCAGTTTATAAGACAACTTTGTTGGCAACTTGTAAGAAAGACTAGATTTACCCTTTTAAATGACTATCAGTTTATGAGAAAAATCAATTGGTCGTTTTCATTTACCAACAGATTATATGCCAAATTTCATTCATTACGTCAATTGACCAGCGCATTATATGAAAATTTAATTTATCGTTTCAATTGGCCAGCAGTGTATATTCAAAATTTCGTTTGAATTAACAAGAGTTTATCGGCAAAAGTCAATTCATCATTTCAGATGACCAATAATTTATATGTACATTAGATCTAACTTCTCAAATCTGCAGTTTATATGAATATTTTATTTAAGTATCGTTTCAATTGACTGGCGGTTTGTAAGAAGCACTAGATTTATCGTTTCAATCGACCATTAGTTTATGAGAAGAATCAATTGTTCGTTTTGATTTACCAACAGTTTATATGCCAAATTTCATTGATTACTTCAAGTGACCAGCATATTATATGAAAGGTTATTTTATCATTTCAATTGGGCAGCAGTTTATATGCAAAATTTCGTTTGAATTAACAAGAGTGTTTATCAGCAAAACTCAATCATTCCAGATGACCAATAATTTATAGGTGACTTAGATTTACCTTTTCAATTCACCTGCACTTTATATGAACATTTAATATAAGTGTCGTTTCAATTGACTGGCGATTTGTGAGATACACTAGATTTATCGTTTCAATTGAATATCAGTTTATGAGAAAAATCAATTGGTAATCTTGATTTAGCAACAGTTTATATGCCAAATTTCATTGATTACTTCAATTATTAACCAGAAGATTATATGAAAAGTTAATTTATCATTTCAATTGACCAGCAAATTATTTGCAAAATTTCCTTTTAATTAACAAGAGTTTATCAGCAATTAATAATTCCAGATTCCAGATGACCAATAACGTATACGTAAATTAAGTTTACCTTCTCAATTCATCTGCAGTTTATATTAAAATTTTAGCAACTGACTGAAGAAACACTAGATTTATCATTATATTATAAAATAATAATATCATAACTACAATGGCAAACGAAATCCGGACAAAGTGGTCAAGGTCAACTTGCGTCCTAACAAGTCGCCGCCGGCACTTGAAAAATAGCATCCCTCTGTTAGTGTTTGAAAGTACTACGGTCATCGAGAGCCCTCTGCCGATATTCATGTTAACTTTGTTAATATCGATTATTTATTTGCATTTTTCAGGATAATTTAGTTTCCGTAGCGCTTCGTAGGTGGAGACCTTCCTGGGGATGTTTTAAGCGACGAAGAAATTTTAGCATTGCGATTATCTTAATAGTCTTTTATTATAAAATGCTAATACTACTAATATCAAAATAACGAAGTGGCTTTCACTTTGATTAACTCTACATTGTCAACTGTTAGTATTAACAATAGTATACAAGTTGTTTATATTAAAATACCCAAATGGCTTTCACTTTGATAATTCTATATTAACTGTTAGGCATAATTATTACATAACAGTATTAACAATAGTATGCAGGTATGTTTGTTTACCTTACCTTTTAGTTTTGAGCTAGGGTTTAACATAATATACTTGACTTGATTCTGTACATTCTCCGTCCAAGAAGCCAACCATGTAACCTTATTATCATGTCTGACTTCTTTCCACTTATGCCCTGGCGGAGGTCCCGGTATTTCCGAGTCTTTACTACAATTGATTATTATATCTTCTGCTTCCAAACGACGCTTTAATTTTCCCATTTTTGGGTGTTCACCTCTTCCTAAAAACAAGAAAAGTACCTTATTAACATTGATCTAACTAGCTAATTAAACCAATATGATACTAAGCTGGTTAAGTTGCACAAACATACTTACCTAATTAAATTTGGAAAAAACTAGTTAGTTTAAAAAATATTACTTACCTCTGAAAAGACCTGGAGGTTCAATTTTAAAGTTACCAATTTTCTCGTTGTGTCCATCAATCTTGCAAAACCCATACTCTTTCATTAAAGCTTCATTTTTTTCTTTCAGAGCTAGTTTCTCTTCTTTGGTTTTGTTTCTGTTTTTTTCTGCAAGGTCCATAAAATATGCATGCATTTGTTTAAAGTTGCATTTTCCAAGATCAGTAATAATTCCTCTCTCTTCTTTTGTCATTGCTAAAAGACATGACAAATGGATATTAACTAAGTTGGGAGAATTGAATCTATAGGCAAAATGCACTACTACATTAGTTTTATCCACAACACCCAAAAATAATTTTTGTACTCGACACGCGTTTCGATAACCATGTTAGCATCATCAGAAGATGATTAAAAACGATTAATCATTTCCACATAATGATAATATGGTTAGCGAAACGCGGGTCGAATGCAAAAAGTCTGTCTCCGTATTGTGGATAAAACTGGATAGGAGGGAATGGCAGTTGAACCAAAAATCAGTCTCTGCACTTAATACCTCATTCGAAAAGGAACAAAAATTCTTACCCTCTCGCCAATCATAGAAGAAATTTTTATTGAAAGCTTCTTTAGTAGTGTAGTCATGGTCTAACATTTTTGCATAGAATCCGGCAATTTCTTCAGCTGGCTCACTGAGTTTCATTTCTTTTCCATTGTAGAAAAATTTAACATTCTTTGGAAGAGGTTCATAGGGTGGAGCAAAGACAGGACCTTTATGTTGCAAGAAGTTCCATTTAACACCATCTTCTTTCTTTTCTTCCTCCCACCTTGAATATAAGTAAAATTATAACTTCGGTTTTTTAACGGTGTTTTATGTTGGTGTTTGGGAACCTTCGGCAAAATACACTAAAACAGAGTTTTATCCACAATAACGAAACAGAATTTTTGAACTCGACGCCCGTTTTGCTAACCACGTTTGTAGTTAAAACTCTGTTTTAGAACGGTGTTATTATATTCGCTTTATATTTATTTATATTTTATTATATATTTTGCTCTGACACATTTGGGATTTAACAGAACCAAGTATCAAATACATAACTAAATTGCCAGCCATAAAATAGCAAGGAAAATTTTGATTATAGTTTAAAAACTAAAATTTTAATTACGACACAAAATATCAAAATGCGGGTTTGGATGGTCGTTCGCTTGGACCGCAGGATATGTGTTGCCACTTGCGTGACTGCATATGCACGTGGTAAATAATATATACAGGGTGTGAAACTATTGCGTTTTTGCAACAGTTTGTCCATCTCCATTTCAAAACAAATGATACTTTTATCTCACCAAGATGATGTTTGATAAAATGCAGAAAACAATTTTTTGCAATTTTTGATTGCTGGATATTTCCGCACTTTCATATAAGTGAAAGTGCCCTGTATACAAGACAAACATTTGTCACTTGATTTATGAACTGTAGCAACAGGAATCATGAATAGAGTGTGTAAAGAGCGGGATAGAAATTACGAAATTTGCTTCAATTTCGACACGCAAAGCCTCTTTTCGACACTACTTTTGTTGACTGGTGGCAAGGCCCAGTAGAAAAAATCGCACCGCACTCAATGAGATTTCTGCTAATAAAGACGTCAAAAATGCAAGATGGCCGCGGAACTGCTGATCGGGCCTAAAATAAATTAATGTTTTTCATTAAAAAAAAACCTGCAAAATAGAAAAAATAGTATAAAATACACGTTTTAAAAGAGATTTAGCGCACTCGCACGTTAGGAAACTCCCCGCAAGGAGATCGTTTCCTAACTTTCTTTTAAAACTAGTATCTTAATCTAGTATTGTGAAATAATGCCGGTCCTAAAATAATGACAATATACCAATTTTAAGAACAATCAACTTTTTGCCGACACGCTTTTTTTATTTTTGCTCTAGGGATACTTATTACTAGTTTGAATATAAGGGTGGTTGTTTTTAACTTCAAAAGACTTGGGGGGGGATGGGGGGGGGGGGGCATTGGCCCGTGGAAAGCTAAAACAAGAACCTTAAAAATAATAAATCTTATTGCGGATATACGGGGTGTGTCAAAAAAGAACCTAATATTTTATTTTTTCCCTATAATTTAGATATTGAATATTGGCGGATCTTCTTGATTTCATATGTTGTAAATCTAAAAGAATCGTCATTATGGGTGTGTCCTGAAAACGTAAATTAAATTTTTGTACTCTAGATCTTACTACTCGATGTTTTTTTAAGTTTAAAGATTCACATATAACAAAAAAAAATGTAAATACCTAATCGATTTGTTATAGATGATCTGCACAAATTCTGAAATGCTTAGAATGGCATGTGGCAGAAATGGCCAGAGCAAATGCAGACATATTATATATTTTTGAAATCAGAACAAAAAGGTCTCACTTTAGTGAAATAACAAGGTGTAAAAAAGATATTTGTTCACAATTTTACAATGCTTATTTGTTTTTTAACTGAAAACGAATCCCGGCGGTTTAGGAAAAATCCACTAACTTTTGTTTTTCTAGTTCCAAAAATAAAGGCACTTATTGCCTTTATGGGGGGTGCTAAATATACGCAACAATTTCGTTGCCTTTTTTAGTTTTTTGATGATGTTCTTGATATCAGAAGAAACAGTTTTTAGGACCATTTCCCAGATGTTATAAAGACTGACCTTGCAATGTTAAAAGTGTTGGTCTATTTTTCGGGACAACCTGTATAAGAACAAGGACATAGTTTATTATTATTATTTACGAGATGATATGTAAGAAAATATGCAGGCAATAATAAATTTTAAGATCACGATATTCGCATTAAAATTTAGTATTTTTAAGTTTTTATTTCTGAAAAAAACCAATGTATCTGCCGCAATGCGCTTTGGAATTAAAAACTAACACCCTGTATATAAGACTAATAATACAGCTAGAGTAAAAAAATAAAAACCGCTTGGTCAAAATCGTTTATTGTTCTTCACACTTTTATCAAAATAATACAGCTACAGTAAAAAAAAAAATTAAAAACCGCTTGGTCAAAATCGTTTATTGTTCTCCACACTTTTATCAAAATTGGTATGCCCTCAGGTCTGAACCTATTTCAAAGCAAATTGTATGAAAACTTGATATTTCTCAATTTGTATAAGCTGCTGCTACACTTTGTATTCATGGTTCTCATCGCTATGTAACGCCATAACCAAAGTTTAATAGAATATCTATAGACTCTGCCATAACTACGGTTCATAAATTAAACATCAAATGTTTGTCTTATATACAGGGTGTCACGGTTAAGATATCACTTATATAAAAAATGTCGAAATTTTCGAAAAAGGCTGGTATATTGCAAATAAATGAAAACGTTCAAAATTTCTAAAAATCGTTTTTCATTGCATTTCATCAAGGATGCTTTTGGTGAGAAGCAAATAAAAATAAAAAAATATTTTTGGCAATTTCTGGAGTTAACATACTTTGCAAAAAATAGAGAGTTCACATCCCGTAGACATTATTTTCCATTCACATATGCAGTTTGCGCACCAAGCAAACAAGCACCGAAAACTGCATTTTGATATCTGCAAATTTCCGAATTTCATTCGGTTTAATTTATAAACATTTAGATTTTGTTCCCATTTTGACAAATTTGATTTGTAGCATAGATACGTGACCTGGATTTAAAATTCCGCTTTTTTTTATCTATTTACAACTTTTTGATTTTTTTTTTATTGATAACAATCAATTTTATGCTAGAGCATTAATAAAATCTCCAGCGTTCAATGACATCAGAATGTCAATACTAAAAAGTGCCATTAGCCATAATATAATAGAATATATCTACAGCTTTAATTCTAATTTAAACACTTATGAAATGCTTTGTTGATACGTGCCACTTATCTTAGCTAGGCTTGATTTAATATTTTGTTACATCAGATCATTTTGCAAGTAGAGGCTCCAAAATTTTGTTTTTCAAACCAAAAGTCATTCTTGATAGTAATTCCTGTTTCTCAAAAAAATACACTATACAGGTTGCTTAAAAAGTACGAAAACTTGATATCTCCTTGGGTGAAATGACTCTCCGAACTACTTGCAGGCCACACACAATTGAGCAATATCGGCCAATCAAACGATCTCCAAATTTATTGTCAAGCGCCACTCAACTTCTGTGTACAATGTTTCGGACACCCGCCTTGTTGAAAGTACAGGGTGACCCAGACAACTCTTTAAATGGAAATATCTCTATTATTTTTGGAAATTAGAAAAAAATATATTCCCAACAAAAGTTGTTTGATTTCACCTGCTTTTACACATGCTTTTGTTTTAATGTATACATAATGTGCCGGATACGCGTCAGAGTGACCCAAATAACTCTTTAAAAAGAAATACTCCCAACAAAACTTTTTTGATTCCATCTGCTTTTACACATGCTTTTTTTAAATAAAATATACCACATCTTTATTGATTTTAAATTTTCTACTAAATTCTCAAAGTAGGGCTGTAAATGACGGTCATTTTTTTATGTGACGGTCATTGTCATTTATGGTAATTTTTATTGGTTTATTTTGAAATTAGATATGATATAAAAACATCAGACTTTAACTAAAACATTAACAATTACAGATAAAAACTCTGGCCTAAACTTAATTGCAACTATATTTAAATAATACTAAAAAAACAAAAAATAAACAACAGAAACAAATCACCTTTATTTTGCAATATTTAACAAAATGAGCTATAATACATAATTTTTAATGTGTAAATATCTTACGCGGCGGTGTGAGGGTCCATCTCGGCAAATGGGACGGAAATGTGGGGACCGAAATATGTGTAAACTGACGTGACATCATAACCCATGGGCATTGAGGAGCAAGCTAATCCAAAACGGCCGCGATTGCAACGACTCAAGTGGCGCTTCTAAAAAGCTAGCCGCTAGGGCGGTATTAAATTTTCGTGTCCATAATGTCGATATAGGACATATGTTTACACATCAGTGTCTCGAGTACTAGCAGACTCGCTCAATTTTTTTTACATTCATAGGTTCAAGATTTGAAAATAATATTTCTTGTAAATTCCTTTCTAATAATTGTTTCACTCTTATTTTCATTTAAATTTGATTTATTTTTCCAAAAGGATCAGATATCTTAAGCGAGCCATTCACGATACTGCGACGTCGTACAATAGGATCGTACGACGGCGTTGTACGATCTGATCGAAAGTTGAACTTGAAGTATGGACTCCCTTCAAGAAGGGAGCCGTTTGGCGCTGCTACGGGGCAATTTGCCAGTGCACCCTTCGCCCGGCGCTTAGGGAGCGGTAGAGCTACCCTTCTACATCCGTTACACGTTATTCCAGTTTGAAGGGCTTTGTATTCGCGGGCGATTGCAACGTTGTCGGGCTCTGGACCCTGTTACAACCACCGACTTTTCACACGGCACAAATAGAAACCCCTTACTGGGTATTTCCTTTGGCTAAAGACAAACACTTATACGATGAAGTGGCACAGACGACGCTGGCTATGACGTCCGCTTCTTTCTCGGGGGGACAAATCGGTCCCTGAACGATTGCCACGCGTTACCCCAAAATGGCCGACGAAAGAGCCGCTACTCAACAGCGATGTTATCCCGACCGAGAACTAAACGGAAGTGTGATCGAAAGTTTGGCGAGGCTACATACGATATGAGTATCTCGCGACAGTCTTGATTTTGGCTGACATCAAGGTAAAAGCGTCTCCAACGCCAACTAGTGTAGGTGGCGTTGACTCGAGCGATTGAGTTCGATATCTTCGCGTGGTCGAGAGGTTTAGATGGTTAGGTCTCAATTCGGCGACTATCGGCGGCGGCCCGGGTTCAAACCCCGTTGCTTTTTATATATTTTTTTCTTACGGTTAAGTTTCTAAACCGTTTTTTTTCTTGATTTTGAGTATGTCTTGCGTTAGTTTTGGTTAGCAAACAGTTTTTTTCTTGATTTTGGGTATGTCTTGGGTTAGCCCCTGGTTAGTTTCCTTTCCTCGAGCCCCCGTAGCGAGCGGAGGGCCATGCGAAAAATGAAATATTACTTATTGTAATACGTGCCCGTACTTTGGATACACTTTTTACGAAATATTTTGCTTTATCTAACTAAAAACCAAGATATATTTAACAACTTTGTAGGTTTGTAACATTCGACCTTGATGGCAGCCAAAATCAAGACTGTCGCGAGACATTCGTCATACGATACAGCGCAGCAGTATGATCTTTTAATCATGTCAATTGACACTCGAAAATGTAAAAATTTTGCATCAACGTTTTTTTTTTTTAATAGAATACCCTGTATATTGATCCACTTTATGAAAGAGCATAATTTTGTGATTTCAAAAATATATAGTTTGTATAGGGTAAGTTCAGCCGTTTTTGATATACTACGCGATAATTTAAACGAGTAAAACACAGTTGCCATGAATTTTGTTGACACTATTCTCATTTAAGTTTATGTCAGTGTGAAGTCTTAATCAATTAAGTCGAAAAAATGCCTTACACGGACGAAGAGAAATGCGATATTCTTCAAATATTTTATAAGAATAACAATAATGCTTCTGCAGCGCGAACAGAATATCAACAAAGGTTCCAATTAAGAGCAGTTCCAGCGCGGAATACATTCAAAAATGCTGAACGGGCATTCCGGGAAAGAAAAGCTTTGAAACGAAAGAGGCGCACTAAAGCCGTTGATGATGAAGAAGACGAATTAAATATTTTGTTATATTTTCAAGGTAAATAAATGATATTTTGTTATTTAATTTGATAAATTATAACTAGTAATAGTTCCATTTTTAGAAAATCCGAATAGATTCAAAGCCGCCGCAACAATAGATTGGCTAAGAAAATTCATTCTACCTTAAAAAGTATCAGTATTATCCCTATAAAATATTACCGGTTCAACAGTTAACGGAATACCAGAAATATAGACGTGTGATGTTTTGTCAAGAAATGATATTATTAAAACAAGAAGAACACTTTTCCAAAAAATATTGTGGTCGGATGAATGCACGTTTAATACTGCAGGCCTTTATAATAGGAAAAACGTTCGATTTTGGGCGACCACTAACCCTGTCAGAGAAATCAAATTTCAGGGGCGACGTTCTTTACATGTTTGGTGCGGCACCTTAAATAATAAAATAATAGCTCCAATTTTTTTACAACGAATCACTGACTGGGGAACGATATCTCAATATGTTACAAACTGAAGTGGAAAATTTACTTGAAGACTTACCAGTGAGGCAATGCAATAACATAATATGGCATCAGGATGGAGCCCCACCGCACAGCTTTTGCCTGTATCAAATTATTTCAATCAGAGGTATGAAATGTGGATAAGTAGTAGTGGGTCGATTCGATGGACGCCGAATAGCCCAGACTTAACACCCCTTGATTAATTTCTCTGGGGATTTTTACAAAACAAAGTTTACGAAAGTCCAAGCGAAACCGTTGAAGAACTACAAGCCAAAATTATACGTGCTATTAACGACATAAATGAAAATAAGTCAGTTCATTACGAATACTTTAAATAAAATTAAAATTGCTTATATAAATTGCATTGATAGAAATGGTGGCCATATTGAACAGTTGTAAAAAGTAGTCAAAAAATTGTTAAAATAATTATAATAGATAGTTCATTTGTTTATTTTTATTTTATTACAATCTTTAATAAATTAAAATTATTCAACAGAATTCATGGCAACTGTGATTTACTTGTTAAAATTATCGCAAAGTTTAATGCGTAGTATATCAAAAAGGGCTGAACTTACCCTATTCAAACTATATATTTTTGAAATCAAAAAATTATGCTCTTTCATAAAGTGGATCAATAATACAGGGTGTTCTATTTAAAAAAAAATACATTAATGCAAAATTTTTACATTTTCGAGTGTCAATTGTTTTTTCTGAAGGCGGATTATAAAAATATAGATAAAATCTTTGAAGTTTTGTTTATACCACTTTCTGATTACTCTTCAAAATAACGGCTGTAGAGGGGGTGTCAATATGTGAGGAAAGACCCTGTACCTTTTGAGGTTACCTCTCCTTGGCGGATACAGCGTGTATAAAAACAGATGAAATCAAACAACTTTTGTTTGGAATTTTTTTTCTAATTTCAAAAATAATAGATATTTCAATTTAAACAGTTATCTGGATCACTCTGTACAGGGTCAACTATAAGAGACACACTGTCGGTCAAATTAGGGCAAAATTGTGCATTAAGGTGCCTAACAATATGCCGTTTAGAAACTTTTAAAATTTCGAGTTTTTCCGGAAAAATCCGAAATATTGAAAACTCGTTTTATTTTTTCCCTGAACTTATTTAAAAATGGATTTCAAACTGAATTGCACTTTTGCATTTCCACTTTTTCTGCTCTATCCAATGGTGGTATCCAGTTTGGAATCCGACGTTTCGTCTTCAAGAGGTCATCATCAACTTTTTTTAAATGCAAATTTTTTTATCGTTTTTCAGATGATATTGGCGTTATTAATATGAATATGTTTTTACTTTATTTTAATTTGTCTTTTTTTTCGAAATTACTTATTCCATTTTGGTGTAATTTTTAATAGTTGTTACTTTTGAAATTTTTGTGTTTTATAAAAATATTTTATTTTGTTTTTTGTGTTAAGTGGAAAATTAAAAGCTTTATTTTTAATAAAAATAATAAATAGTAAATTAGATAAGCAGGTGCATTTATTTTTTACCCCAAAGCTAAATAAACAATTTAAAAAATAAAATCAAAATTGAAAACATACAAAAACAAATAAAAGCACATATTTATATTAATAACGCCAATATCATCTGAAAAATGCAAAAAAAAAAATAAAGTTTATATTTAAAGAAAGAAAAATGATGATGACCTCTTGAAGATGAAACGTCAGATTCCAAACTGGGTACCACCATTGCATAGAGCAGGTAAAAAATAGAACGATTTTTCAATATTTCGGTTTTTTCCGGATATCTCAGGAAATACCCGGAATTTTAAAACTTTCTAAACGGCATATTGTTAGGCAACTAAATGAACAATTTTGCCCAAATCTGACTGACACGGTATCTGTTACGGTTTTCGAGTTCCGCATACAAAGACTCGAATTCGAGCCACCTTGTACAGTCTACATATATCTATTAGCTGTTAATATTTTTATGCATTCTTTGGAAATTGCGATCCCCTTAAATACCTACAAAAATTTGCCAGGAACTTCTTAAATTTTAAGTTGGAAGATCGTCAATTTTGTTAACTCAGTTATCTTTAACCTAAAATAGGGCTTGTAAATCGATAATGGGTTTGGTAATATTTAGTTCCCTAATGTTGAAAGTTTATAAGTTGTACTAATAAATCAAGATTAGCGCTTCACACAACACTACTACCATGCAGAACAACAACCTAGTAAGTAGACTTAGAAAAACAACTATGTTGAGATTTGGAACCTACTAAACCTACACTCGACGCGCGTTTCGCTAACCATGTTAGAATCATCAGAAGATGAATAAAACTAAATCATCATCAATCATCTCCCGATGATGCTAACGTGGTTAGCGAAACGCGCGTCGAATGCAATAATAATTATGTTCCGGTATTGTGGATAAAACTCCATTTTGATTAGAAAAACAAGTTTGCTATACCATTGAACTCTGCTTGAAAAGATCAATCAACTACTACTTAAAAAACTGTAATAACAAGCTACATAACTACTGAAAATATCCCAAAATTTAAAATAAAAAGTACAATTAATTAAATGTTTCTCCCAAACTGCCTTTTGAAGCATTGAAATAATTTTAGTATCCATGAAGTTCAGAGTAAGTGGATGTATTTTTGGATTCATGTTCATTATTAAATTAATCAAAACAAAAAGTAAAAATACTTTTGCCCATAATCCAGTATTAAACCAAAGTTGTGAAATGTTCAGCTAGAACGTAAAAGTTGTAATGGATTTACCATTTAATAAAATTTACAACCCTCCCTATTAAATCTGTTTATTACTCCTTTAGCCAAAAACGAAAAATTGTTATCAGCACCAATCTGTATATTTAAGCTGGATTTATAGATTGACATAACATAAGCATAGCATATACATAGTATAGCATAAGCACATTACAAGAAATGGTCGATTTATAAAATGGGCTTGTGCTATGTTGCGCCTGAGCCGTATATCGAAAATACTAACCTTACAAATTTCATAATTTTGTTTAAAATGTTTTAAAGAAGTATATTATAGAGTCTTATGTACATTAATTTATAAATCCTTACCGTTCTCAACAAGAACAAGCACTCATAAAGCCAAAACGCCAAATTTTATTGAACATCGCATATGTCATTCTCTCAAAAGGTAAATATTATTAAAATTCTGTGTTTTCATTGGTCGAACATAAGCACATAACATAAGAAGTTGAATATTGGTCAACTTCTTATGTCAAGCTTATGTTGTGTTTTATGTTATGTCGATCTATAAATTGCCTAACTTAAATATGAATGTTTAACTTCTTATGCTTATGCTATGCTTATGTTATGTCAATCTATAAATCCAGCTTAAGTGTTTAAGTTGACATATACTTTAAACAATATGAAGACTTACCTTAAATGATTTTTTTTTAAAGCCAGATATATTTTTGTGAAAAAGTAACTTATTTTACTACTTTTGTTGATATGGAAAAACAATATACTAGATTTTTGGTTTGCAATACCCAGACTAGTTTTAATATGTTCTTTAAGATGTTATTAGGACAAGTTTTAAACAAACAATAATTTAAACTTGTTTTTTATATAACGAACCGTCTAGCTTTAAAATGACTTACTTGTTTCCAATTTCACTGTTGTATGTTAAGAAATGAGTTTTGAAATTTTTTGTTCAAAAAATCTTACTTTATTTATGTCCATAACATACCCAATTGGACCTACTAGGTTGTTATTTTGAACAGAAGTCTACACATAAAGGCATTAGGATATTTTTGAGAAAGGAAAATCATACTTTCATACTGCCTTTCAAACCTCATCGTTTTGTGTTACTAGAGACACATTATAGACACTATTTTCTCAGTACCTTTTAGGATAATTTCTCTTTTTGCATTTGATCGATTTTAAAATAGCACGCTCGGGCTCTAAATCTAAAATTTTTCTAAATTCTTTTAAGTTATAAAGTAGGGGTGGTACATTTCCTGTAAAATCATCAAAATTCAATCGTTTGACACCTTTTATTTCCTTTACAGTACTTCTCAATTCGTCAGCCTTTCTTTTCGAATCTTTGTATTGTATTTTAAAGTGAACGTTTCGGCTTAACATCAGCATCATATATTGACTACATGCACTATTTGTGCGGTTGATCCTCACTCGATTTCTTAAATTGTACCACAAAAGTAAAATTGTTGGCATAATTTTCTGTTACAAAACTATTTAATAGAAAATTGCTAAATCACATCACAAACGTGTTAACTGAAGAACAAAAATATACGCCATTTTGTGAGATCTCAGATCAGCTGATAAGTAACTCGTAAAGTTAGCGCTTATTGAACAAAGCATATTAGCCCCGGTAGCTAAAGCCATCGATACGTAAATAAAAAGAAGGATATAAAAGCTAAATCCGTCTCGAAATACGATCCTTTACAGTCCTACGCCACTATGCTATATTACCCGCTTCTGATTGGCGAGACTAACGTCACTTTAGAGCATTGTTAACTCTAAACGCATGGCCCTCCGCTCGCTTCGGGGTGTAACCAGACAAAAGTAACTGAAAAGTGAGTGACGCTAAGGCTGATTTTCACATATAGGACTGTGTACCGATTGTGCGCCTACCATGCTCCGGCCGTCGCGGATCTTCTACTTTTTCACAATAGGACTGGACGACCGCAACACAGTCGTAGCACAGTCCTATATGTGTAAATGTAAATAAGGGCTTCAGTGCGTTTTATATGGAACATGCAATTTTTTGATTTACAGTGGAAACAACACGGTAGGCGCACAGTAGCAGTCGGTGCACAGTCCTATATATGAAAATCAGCCTTAAATCCACCAATCAGAAGCGACTGAGATAGCATAGTGGCGTATGACTGTAAAGGATACGCAAATCAGTCTTCGAAATTTACAGCTAGACCTAGCAAGACTCCTAATCAGCATTCAGTTTACCGCTATCTTTGCGGTGACAAGCGTCTAGCAATAGAGGCAAATTTTCGATGCGATACCGTGCATGCGCAATGGTGAAACAAGAAGAATAGTTATTATTATGGCTTTGCATTCAACAAGACCTAACCAAAACTAGCCAAAATTAAGGAAAAAAATAAAAAACAAACATAACCTTAAAAAATAGGTAAACAAAACATCTGTCGCGACCGACGGGAATCGAACCCGCAGCGCAGAATTGACAGTCTGCATACTACACCACCGAGGCGTTGAAGGAGTTTCGCTAGAATGTAAACATGCATAATTCCGATATTTCGGCCATATGACGCATGAACAGTATCGCATCGAAAATTAGGCCCCTATTGCCAGACGCTTTTTTTGCGGTGCAATGAATTGTCTGGAAATGCTCTGGAGGGTCAGTGGTTAGATGCTGGACCTGTGATACGGCGGCGTGGGGTTTAATTCCTGTCGGTTTTTCAAAAAAAAAACCCAAGTTTACGTTTGCAATTTTTTTTTCTTCATTTTGGGCATGCCTTGGGTTAGGTTAGTTCCTATTCCTCGAGCCCCCATAGCGAACGGATGGTCATGCGTGAAGTGAAATAATACATTGGGCTGATTAGATGCCGCGCTAGGTCTAGCTCCAAGTGTCTTCAAAGACTCAACTCAAGATGCCAGGAGCGTCTAATTCTCATTATGCATTCTGCTTACTATTGGTCGAGCGGTTGTTTACTATTTTATAATGTCTAATATTTCACTTCATGCATGGCCCTCCGCTCGCCACGGGGGCGTAACCAACAAAAACTAACCCAAGGCATGCCCAAAATGAAGAAAAAAACTTTACAAACAGCTTTCAAAAAATTCTATTTCAACCAATAGCAACCGGAATGAGTTGTGAACTAGCCGCTAATGCCAAGCTCAGGGCTGCCAATTTGTGAGAGATTACTCAAAAACACACAAAAGCACAGTTAATTAATTTGGCTAGGAAGTGCCTTATATCAATCGCACACGTGCTGATTTTTTTTTTAACACACGTGTTTAATAGAATTTGACATAACAAGTAATGAAACAAATCTTACAACGTTGAAAGCGTATTTTCATGCGAGTAATGTACAGGGTGTCCCATTTTCGATGATATTACAGGGTATCTCACGTACGAGAGATAAGATAGTTGCTGTTTCGGCAGTACTGTGCTACTTTTTGTGAAAAGAACGATGAATAATCAAAACTTTCAAAGCCCGCTTCGTTTCTGAGATACAGGGCGAAACTGAAAATAATGCATTTTGGGACCCCCCTGTAACATACCGCAAAGCTAAAAACTTGCTCTTATACAGTTGTTTACGTAGAATCCAGAGGCGTAGTCATATTTTCCCTGTAAGCTGTCAATTTTTAGCTATAAATTAAACTGTATATTTCTCCTTCGTTTGATTGGAAATTTTATAAGCTTTACAAAATATATAATGCATGATATGTATTTTAAATAATAAACTAATACGACACTCTTGGTGTATAGTATAAGCATCGTCTTTTAAATAATGGTATAAGTACTAGTAGGCAGCGATTATTAGGACAATGGAATGATCATTTCCTATTGGCAAGACCTGTCAGTTGCAAAACTTATATATTCTGTAATATTGTATTTTTTATGATGGCTGAAAATTAAAATTATCAATATTTTGAAAAATATGCTTTATGCAAAGCAATGAAAATTCCCCTGAGGCTTCTCAGCTGTATTGCAATAGGTTTGTTTGAATATTTATTTACCTTGATTTATTTGGGTGTTTTTTTATTTAAATATCATTTTAATTTATCCAGAAAGAAGACGACCTGGTATTTTAATGTTTTCCGGAATAAAGAAAAAACTGGTAAAACATGGAACACTGACTCAGTCCCTATCGCGTTTTTCCTTATACGTTTTTGGTAGGGGCCGGATAAACGTTCCATATTCTACAATTTTTTTTTCTTTTTTTCTGAAAACATTAAAAGACCAGGTTGCCTTCTTTCTGGATATCTATAAATTAAATTTATATTTAAATAAAAAAATCCCAAATAAGTTAAAAGGTAAATAAATATTCAAACAAACCTATGTATAAAGCCGACTAACATCTCAAATTTTTCAAAATATTGATAGTTTCCATGTTCACCCATCGTAAAAAATACAATATTACACAGAAAATATAAATTTTGCAACTGACAGATCTTGCCAGGAAATGATCATTCCATTGTTCTAATAATCGCTGCATACTAATACTTATACCTACCATTGTATAAAAGCAATGCTTATACTATACTCACCAAGAGTGTCGCATAGGGACACATTTTGGGAAATTATGACTTTTAGGTTTAACATTTAAAATACAAATCGCGTATTATATATTTTTGTAAAGCTGTAAAAATGTGCAATGAAACGAAAGAAGAATCCGTAAAAAAAAAATACAAATTTGATTTACAGCTAAAAATTGACAGCTCACAACAAAAATCTGACTACGCCACTGGATTCTAAGTAAAAAACGGTATAAGAGAAAATTTCTAGTTTTGCGATATGTTAAAGAATAACAGAGATACGAGGGGGTCCCAAAATGCATTATTTTCAATTTCGCCCTGTATCTCACAAACGAAGGCTATGAAAATTTTATTTATACCATGGTTCTTTTCACAAAATCTAGCACAAAATTGCGAAATCAGAAACTCTCTATCTTCACTCGTAAGTGAGATACCCGGTAATATCATCGAAAATGGGACACTATGTCCCATGTGTTTTATTTAAAGGATTAGAAAAAGTTTAAATTAGAAAAGCTGTAGGATTTCGCTCAAAGCGCCAGATTTTGATATCAGAAAAAACAAACGAACGTTGTAAAGCCGTCAAAAACGACTAACGTAGGTTTTCTAAATGGAATGCCCTGTATAATGCAGTGGCGGCTCGCGGCTTTGAAAAGTGGGGAAGAGCTACCGACATCGATAGAAGAAACAGCGCCGCAGGCGAAGAGTTTTTGGGGTCCACGCCCAAACTGCCAAAATTAGTTAATAATTATTACCGGTATTTTTTAAGGTAAATCATCAAAAAATAAAATATATTCATATTGTATTAGCAACAAAATGATTTGTTGCTAATAAAAATCACATGTCTACAAAAAACACACTAAAACTAGAATATATAGAAAATATCTCTTGTATAATACTATAAATGGATCAACCGTGTAATGTAAATAAAAAATAATTCCAAGAATTCAAGGCGGAATGTCCCCTAATAAACTCGCAATAAACGAAACAACGTGCTTTAGCGTTGATCTGAGAATGGAAGTGCTACATGCCAGCTCTTCCAATCATTGCAAACCAAACAAATGTACGACCATTACGACGTCATCGTTTTCATGGCAACCAACTAGTTGCGCTTATACTTTTGATGACTCGATGGCTCTAGAGCGATACCTCTTCCTTAAAGGTCTACACAAATGATAATGAGATTGTCACTGCTATCGGCGCGTACCCGAAAAGAAATAGACATTTTCATGTGGGTTCACCTCTGTTCTATTCGATAGTGGAGTTAACGGGCAATGTGCA
Organism: Pissodes strobi; assembly: GCA_016904865.1. Taxonomy (NCBI): domain Eukaryota; kingdom Metazoa; phylum Arthropoda; class Insecta; order Coleoptera; family Curculionidae; genus Pissodes; species Pissodes strobi. The sequence continues at coordinate 77,292 of MU183884.1, read as the reverse complement.
GGTGACAAGATTCTTGTTTCATGAAGCTTTGATTTTAATATTTGAAAATAATTGAATTATTAGTTATTAGGGGGGTAACGGGAAACAGATTATTCCTAAACTAAGAAAATTTTATCATTGAATCTTAAAATATATTATTTTACTGACGAATGAATTAATTTTAATTTTTTTAATTTCATTTTCTTGAGGAAGTGGCACTTCCCCTACTTCCGCTGAATAATGTTACATATTCTGATTCTACGTAAAATTTCGAGTATATTTCATTTAATATAACATATACCTACATTCAACTGTTTTGGCGCTATCGATGATTGAAAATCGCACTATTAATATGTTCTACGCCCTTCGTATATCAATTTACTTAAGTCATTACGCCGTTTCTATGGAAACATCGGCAAATGTCAGTCATCAGTAATAAATAAGCATCCAGAAAAAGTGAAAAAAGTTTATTGTCACTCATTACCGGCTACACTCAACAAGAACAACTTAAGCATTGTTTATATTAAACTAAAACTAATGAATTCATTACAAAAAATGTGGAATTAATATTGAATATTCACTTTAACAGGTGTTCAAAGTGACCTCCGTTTTGTTCGACACAAAGACGATAACACGTTTTTAAGTGGTGGACGGCATCCCTCAACGACTGCTTCTGGTGAATTCGAATAAACTGTATTTCTTCCAAAATTTTCTGCCTTAAATCTGCTAAAGTGTGGAATGTGTATTCATGATGCACTCGCTCTTTAAGCCATCCTCAGAAAGACCTGTCCATCAAAGTAAGATCAGAGCTATTGGGGCACCATCTAATTCTTTCCAACCCAAGTCTCATATTTTTCATTTAAGAAGTTTTTGCCGTCTTGTGAGCAGGGGCACCATCTTGTTGCCATATAGATCGGTTGAGGATGTTAAGCGGTAATTCATCTACAAAGTTCTCTATTTCTTCAGTGAGAAATTTGTAATATCTATCACCAGTTAGACCACCTTCGTAAAAAATAGGCCCAAATATTCTATCACCAACAACGTCACACCAAACACTGAAAGCCATCCTGTTGTTTTAGCAGCTGTAACAAGGCGAGGGTTTTCTTGACTCCAATAATGGGTATTACGTCTGTTATAGACACTTTTTGTTGCAAAGCATGCATATTATTCTGTCTAAAAAAGTGTCGGCCATGCGTAGTTGTTCCAACATAGCATTACAAAACTAAAGTCGTTGGCGTTTATTTTCTTCGGAAAGTTGTTGAACTTTCCAAAACTTAAAAGGTTTGTATTTGAACTTCTTGAGTGAGCTTTGGGCTCTGTAAAATGTGGTATTTAATGCTTCACATGCTGTAGGTATAGAGTGAGTCGGATTTTCTAAAAATTATTTAATGTTTAGAAACAAATTAGTAAAATCAAGTTTTGTATATACCATTAAAATAAAGAAGAACATCTAGCTGAATACGATCGTCAGGTTGTCGCACTGTCCTTTTCTTATTATTATTTTCCTGTAGACTCTCGCAAAGGTGTTAAAACTTGAAACTTGCAGGTTCTGATACAATCTTGCATATAAAGTCCTACCTTCCCTCTTATTGTTATTACATTTAACGTATGCCATAAATATATTAAGTTGTTCTTGTTGAGTGTAGCTCATAATGAGTGAAAATAAACTTTTTAACTTTTCCCGGATGCTTAATTATCACTAACGACTGACATTTACCTATGTTTCGATAGAAACACCATAATGACTTAAGTAAATTCATATTCGAAGGGCGTAGAAAACATATTCAATCATCGATAGCGCGAAAACAGTTGAATGTAGATATATGTTATATAAAATGAAATATACTCCAAATTTTACGTAGAGACAGAATATGTAACATTATATAGGATATTCTATTTAAAAAAACCAAAGTTAGTCATTTTTGACGGCTTTACTATGTTCGTTTGTTTTTTTCTGATATCAAATTCTAAAATTCTAGCGCTTTGAGCGAAATCCTACAACATTCCGAATTTAAACGTTTTTCTAATCCTTCAAATAACAAAGTTATCTATTGGTCCAAATATGGTACAGGGAGTCCCAAATTCGGGCCTCAGCATTGGGATCTGAGAAACTAGAAGAGATACGAGGTCGGTTAAAGCTGCGCAGTTTGATGCTGATCAAAATGCCACCTTACAAGTTTAAAAATACTTCCGAAAATTTTTGGAAAAAACCGAATATTCGCGATTTTATTTTTATCTTTTTATGACTCTATTTGAAGAGATGACAAAATAAATTTCACGTTTTCATTGCTACTTTTCCTGTTCTTCAAGATGGTGTTATCAAATTTTCAAGCCGACGTTTCGTTTCTGAGCTGCCATCATCAACTTTGTTTTTTTTAAATCCGGTCCTGGATTTTTATTACGGATTTTAAGAGCTTCTAAGATCCCAAAACCAATGATGTATCGGACTTATTCGAAAAATTCATATTAGTGACAATTTCCATAAGAACTCATGTGTTACAGAGAGACAGAAAATAGATTTTTAATAGGATTAAAAACAAAAACTCTTTTTTACGCTTTAAGGCTGTGCATAAAGAAAGCTTAAAAACTAACATAAGGAGTGTTTAATAAATAATATAATTTTTGAAGTGCCAACCCTCAAACCATAGGCTCTAGGCTATATTTTTAGCAATTTACCCAAGTAAATAGTTGTGTGGGATAAGATTTGGGACACATAATAAATTTCACACTATCATTGTTGTATCGCACTGTTTCGAAAAAATCATTTTAATGATTTCTTGATAAGATCTTACCAAAAATATGTTTTCTGTCTCTCTCTAACTCATGCGTTCTTATGATAAATGCCATTAATATGAATTTTTCGATATTAGTGCGATGCATCAGTGATTCGAGGACCTTAGAAGCTCTTAAAGTCCGTAATAAAAAATCCAGGGCAGTATTTAAAAAAACAAAGTTGATGATGGCAGCTCAAAGACAAAACGTCGCGTCGGTATGAAAATCTGATAACACCATCTTGTAGAAAAGAAAAAGTAACAATGAGAATGTGAAATTTATTTTCTTATATCTATTCAAATAAAGTCATAAAAAATAATGAAATAGCGAATATTCGGTTTTTTCCAAAAATCTTCGGAAGTATTCGGAATTTTTAAACTTCAAATTGCGCAACTTTGCCTCCATTTAACCGATCGCGTATCTCTTCTTGTTCCCGAGATCTCAATGCTGAGGCTCGAATTTGCGACAACCTGCACATTTTAACCTTGTATGAAAGTAATTTTTAAATCTCCTCATTAGAAAACTAGGACTTTTAACCTCTTTGTCAATAAAAAGAGCGCATATTTTCCAGTGGGTGGCTGTGACAGAACACACTGTTCTATAACCGAATTAGGAATATGTTCCAAGACCAGAAAAAAATATACTTTACGTTCTCGATGTTCAAGTTTCCGCGGCAATTTCCCGTTGTTCGAGACTGTAACTTTACCCTAGAATCCCGAATCACTTCAGATATGTCTAATTATTAATCGACGACCCTGAAATAGGCTTTTGGACTCTTCGGAAACCGGAAGTGTGTGAGTGCGCGCGAGATCCTCTTAGCCAGGTTTAATGGAATTTCTTCTTAAAATTCCCTATCAAAACACTTTTTCGGTTTCCTTTCAAACATCTTTTATGTGCGTCACAAAGCACCAACAATTTTTTAGGTAAGCTATCGTCCTGCCTTATCCTCTGCATGATTTTAGTCACAATTCATTTTTGAAAAACTCATACAATTTCTTACGGATAGCATACAACTTAACAACTTGATCCAAAGCAATTTTTGGTCTACCTCAGGTTCCATTCTCTGTTAGTTGCTTTTATTACAATGATGAGCACCATATTTTTTTTAATATCTTCTTTAGTTTGTTCTCAGCGGTCTTTTAGTAAGTTACAATTTATATTTATATGGCATGTCCATTTCCTAAAAAATCCTCACTCTCTGCTACATCCTCGATTGGAATATTCGACGAATATTCTTCATATGTCTTTCTTATCATATCACCTTCATCTGCTCTTAAATTCAGGCAGTCAATTTTTTATAAGTCGAGCGTTACGTTATTGGGTTCTACTAATGTGGTTATTTTCCATAATTCTACAAAGATACACTTGACACAATAAACGAAATCACAAAATCGTTCACCAGAGCCAACTATGAAATAAATATCAAGCCTTTTTGAGTAGTATCAAATTTTACTTAACCAAACAACTTGATACCATGGTATCAGTATGAATGTATAGCTACTGCGACGCCCCGTCAGTACGCCTTTCCCACAGCTGTGGGTGATGCCGGGGATTCTTAATCGTAAACAATAAAAAAAAATTATTTATTAAACAATACAGTATTACCATTTTTTAATAATTAATTTTAACATACATCCATTTATGTTTTCTCAGTTGTTAAGATTTTATCACTAATTGAAAGATACAGAATTAAGTATATAGTTCGTGTGTACTTAATTTCGTATCTACACCACGACGATAATGCATAGTGTTGGTTTTTAGGCCAAGCTGTATACTTTACAAAACCCCCTTTTTATTACTGTGAATTGGGATTAAATGCTTATGTCACTGAAATCATTTATGAGGAAGTAGTATAAGTACATATTTATTTTGAGCAGAGTATATAACATATTAAGATCTTTGCTTACTGGTTGTCTCATACTAATGAACGAATCTGAACAAATATTTTGTGTTTTGGTATTCTTGGGTATAGATCTATTTAAAACTACAATTATGTGTTAAACGTGACGTCTCGCCCTACGTGGAGAGCTTTTTCAAAAGTTTAACGGCATTCTACTTGGTGCTACAATGAAAATTTTATTTTATTTCTATAAATTAATACGATACATTGTACATGTAAATTTTTGGTGAATTTATAGATTATAGAACAATACATTTAAATAAAAATGGTTAATTTTATAGATATTACATATAATATGTATGTATGTATCATATTAATTTATATAAATTTCATAAAATTTTCATTGTAGCATGAATGCCATTAAACTTTTGAAAAAGCCCTCCATGTAGATGGAAACGTCAAGTTTCTACACATAATGGTAGTTTTATTAAATAGACCTTATACATAAGAATACCAAAATTCAAAATATTATCAAAATAAGATCTTGTCTTGTAGGGAAAAAGGCATTGCTTACCCTAGGGAAATCTCTATGAGAAAATATATCATTAATAATAAAACAGATATGGATTTTGATTCCATTTTCCCATGTAAACATTTAGTTTACTCTGTTTACATTGCCAGTTAAGGTATACCGAATTCGGCAAAAAATATTGCATTCTTTAAAATGATTCGCTGTCGACTAATCGCTTGAACGCAACATAACATTTTCTATAAATGCCCAATAAAAGATCGGAGAAGGTATTATGTGCAGATTATGTCACTTTAAATGTCTTGTTTTAAACATTAAAAAAAAATGATGAATACAAAGTAGTAGGGATTAATGAAAACTATTTACAACATAAATGTTCGTATATACAGGGTTTTCGAGAAGCGCGTGACGGGTTAACGTATGATTTTTTCAGTAGAACACCCTGTATATTATTACATTTTTAGAATCTCCTTAAAATTCTAAATATTTTTGATGTGTAAACATCTTACGCGGCGGAATGAAGATAAATCTCGGGAAAATGGACGATAGTGTAAAACCTGATGTATAAAACGGGTTCTTTCTAACGCCAGAATATAAGCAACAAATTCCAAATAAGTGGTTGGCTATATTCAGGCGTCACGCGGCCTTAAGGTAGCATTAGCTTTTCATGTCGATGATGTCGATATAGGATATGTTTACACATCAGTGTCTTGAGTACTAGCAGACCCGCTCAATTTTTTTGGATAATATGTCCTATATCTAAACGTAAGTTTTCGAAATAAGCGTTTTTTTTTTAACTAAACTGCTACAGTATTCAATAATCAAGACGGTAGGTCGTAGGTTCTAGGTCTTAAGTGGCCAGGCGATTACTACTCAAGAACACTATTATGACCTTTATGGACAAAAAGCATCAATTATATATGTTACCAAGTATTCAATATCTTTTTGCACCAAGAAAACTAATAACTTACCACTTCCAAACCTCCACTTGTTCTTCCTCTTTTTTCTTCCTTCCACCTTTTTTAGGACTCTCCTCTTGTTTTATTTCTTGCTTAACTTTGACTTTCTTTCCTTTTTCCTTCTTCACCTAAAAATAAAAATGCCATTATATTGGTGCTGGCAACTTAACTCATATAAAAATAATAATCACTTTTCACGATAATGACACCGATCGCGCCGATTTATTGATGTTTTATTATTGAACTATGGAAAAGTTCCATTAATTTGTTATTATATACTTAAAATTTATTTCCAGTAATTCAAATTTAAAACTAAAGCAATGGCAAGAACATCTTTAATCATTTTCTCAAATGAAAACATACTAATATTGAACACGTCTCTGGTCACAAATTCGGTTATCCATATCAGAGACTCGCGTTATCTCCGAGACAATATCATAGTTTGTTCTATGGACTGAAATATGAAATGTTCTATGATGCAGAGCTCCTACTGGGACATAAACGTAATTTTCTCAAGCAATGGGCAGTTATAATTAGCTTTACGCTATTTTAAACAGTTTATGTACTAATTATTAGTACATAAACTGTTTAAAATAGCGTAAAGCTCTATTAAAGTGCTTCTAGTCACTGGCGTCAACTTACATCAATTTCACGCATTCACGCATGCGTACGGCTAATCCACATATTTTTACATATTTTAAAACAACTACCATTATTAAAATAGTTTAAAGTATGTTTCTTAAGGTGTAACAGTTTCATGATCTATTCAAATCATATTCAAGATGATTGCTAAAGTTGACACTAAAGTTCAGAGCCTTAATTACAATATGTTTGTTGTGAAAAGCCACACCAATTTTATTTATTTATGG
>MU183884.1:24299-64479 GCA_016904865.1 Pissodes strobi | reverse complement strand
AAGAAAAAGAAGATACGTTTAGATTCGTATTAAGAGATATATATATTAACTAGCCATGACCAAAAAAACATTTACTCTTATGCCAAAAACCAAACCTTTTTTTTCTTTTGTGGTTTAAAATCGTCTTCATCTTCCTCATAGTCCGATTCCAAACGTTTCTTCTTTTTCTTTTTCTCTTCTTTTTTGATTTTCTTCCTATCTTGCAAAGGCATATCTTCATCATCATCATCCTCATCTTCATCTTCTATTTTACGTTTATTCTGACTTATTCTAGCAGCCTAAAATTAATTAATTATATATAAGTATGAGTCTGTATGTTTTCACATATACTTATTTTCCCATTGACATTTCAACCAGAACTTATTATGTTAAAAAAATGGCATAGAACAGCTACATTTTGCTTTTAAAAGATGCTTCACAGAGATGGCTCAAAATGTAAAAAAAACCCCTGCAAATTAAAACTTAGTTTTTTTTTATCATACCCTATTCCTTGATTGCTGCATGAAAAATACATAATATAAAACACAATAAAAATATTTTGTTTCTGAAATGCTCTTAATAGCAGAAAAAAAATGGTCAATAACATACCAATGGAACATCTTCATCGTCACTATCTTCAGGCACTTCCTCCTTTATAGGTTTGTCTTCACTGTCTTGAGATTCATCCATACGTTTAGATTCTTTTTGTTCACTTTCACCTTCAGAACAATCAAACCCAGGCTCATTCTTGTCAAATTGGGACATGTTATAATCACAGCTTGACGCCTAGCAAACACAAAATAGCACATATACAAAACAGACAAATATTTTCAGTAAATTACAATTACAAAAAATTATGTTTGGTATACATTTTTATGGTGCACTTCCCGGTAATTATTAAAAACATCTGTTTAGCAGTTTGAGGGTTAGTTTAAAATAAAAGAAAGCATGCTGTAGCAATGAAGATAATCCAATTGTGGCTGGCAGACAGTTATAAGACTGTGGCACTCTTTATAGGCGCCCGACAGATACAGCTTCAACATCAAACAGCTTGGAATGCTGCATATCAAAATACACTCTAAATTTTAAACAGTTAAAATATTAATAACTTCCCAATATTTAAAAATTTGCATACCTAAAGAGGAAGCTTCAATACTTTTTTTCATGCCGATTTTATTCCTGTTTAACTATCCTTAAACCTTTTAGCGAGGGTAGAGTCAGAAAAAAATTAAACGCTTATTACAGTGAAACGCTTATCAAATTTGAAACGGTTATCAAAGTGAAAGCCGCATTAATTAAGCATGCTCCACTATAGCTCGAGGGTTGAAATTTTCAGGGCATATTATAGCCGGGATAAAATGAGGATCCTGGACGAAAACTGGACCCCCCTCCGTTCGGTCAGGAGAGGGGAGAGAAGAAAAACTAAAATAATTAATTTAGGGTGAACGGGGAGAGCTACGGGGTCGAAATTTTTATGGTATGTGCGCCTCATGGAGGGGGGGGCTACCTTTGACCATATGGAGGGACCGAGCCTCTAATTTAAGGCGGGAGTTTGGAAAAAAAAAAGTTTTATGCCGACACGTCTGCACCGTCGAAAATCTGACAAGCGATGACAAGGTGGTGGGTGGGGGGGGGGGGGGGAATTATACCCCCCCCCAAGCCCAAAAACTTCTGGAAAAATGGGAAAAAAACTAAAAACACGTAAAAAATTGTTCGGAAAGTTAATAAAAGTATAAAAAAAGAAAAGTTGAAAAAAAAAAAGTGTCGAAACCAGGGGCAAAAGTTGAGAAAAAAAGAGCTTTAAAAAAACTCAAATTTTGTTTTGAGATCTCTTTCAGAAGTTTATCTTCAGTTGTGTGCTTATAAAAGTGAGGCACATAATTTTTTTTTTAGTCAGATAACATTTGACCTGACAGTGTGACAACGAGGCACATCAGAAATTGAAATCAAACAACCATAATGCTTTACTGCCAAAAAATCACATTTTTGTCAACAAAGCCTGAATGTATCTGCCTTAAGTAAAAGAAAAAAATACAAACAATTTAAAATAACAAAGTACAGATAACAATTCAAGAAAAGTTTAAGTGGCATAGTTTACAACTAGTATGCACATCTTAAAATCGTTGCTTAATATCAACAGTCACCATTTAAAACAAAGTCATAGGCCCTACACCTCCCTCCCTTCCATCCTACTCTCTTACAATAAAATAGTTCACCACAACCTGATTGAGATATAATGATGGCGTCTAAAAGTTTTCTGGTATATCTGCAAGACACCAAAACATAGAAAAATAAGTGCGAATTAATAGACCCCATCATCAATATTCATTGATACCCTAATAGGCTACCCACCAACAAAGCCTTTACTTGATTGATTGAGAAAAAGTCCAAACCTCGTTAATTATGTGAAATGAAAAATATTTTTTTATAGCTTTCCTGCCAAATTAAAATTGGAGCATTAAAAACGATCAGAATAAATTATATTAGAAAGCACAAACATACTAAAACTCATTAACCAATCAGATAGAACATCCAGAAATATACATTTTACTGAAACAATTATTTTTGAAACTTTAAGTACAAAATTCATCAAAATCATAAATTGGGTTGTCTAGCAAAACTTTCTTAATCCTAGCTTTGAAGTATTCCACTGACAAATCCTTTAGACCACTACAGAAAACATTAAACAATTTTAATGACAAACATGTTGTGCCACTTTAACTGGGCATACTCATATAGACCATACTTTTAAATGTCTTACAATATTGACTCTAGCCTGTGTTTTCATCCTTGAGACTGTATGTTCAATGTTAAAAAAAAATACAGAAATAACATAGAAGGTACTAGTGGCGTTTACAATACAAGGCAAACATTCAGTATTGACCTACCAAATCCCAATTCAGTGCTAGCAAAAATAGAGTTAATATACAACTCAAAAAAATGTTTAACCATCTTCCCACTAACATAAAAGACATAACCTTGGAAAGCAGATTGAGAAGGGTGTAGACGTACTACTTCTGGAAGAAGCCTATTATAACCTGGAAGAGTACTTTCGATAATCTTAGCACTTGACTTATAATGTTAAATGTTTGTATATATTATCATTATCTATACATGTTTTTCATTTTGATTGTTCCACATGCCCATTAAATTTAAGTTGATGATTTCTACTTGTAATTTTTAATTTATTTTAATCACTTCCTTATTCACATTTTATTTGTTGTTCAGTTTCATTCTATAGTTTGAACGAATGAATACTGTATTTTGAATTGCTTTAACAAAAACAGAGTTTTATCCACAATACATAAACATAATTTTTGCACTCATCAGATGATTAAATCTGATGATGGTAACATGGTTAGCGAAACGCGCGTCAAGTGCAAAAATTATGTTTCAGTATTGTGGATAAAACTCCGTTTCAGTGCATTTTGCCAAACGTTCCAAACCTCAACATATTTGAATTGGTTCGTTTACACGATATCTGTTTTCCACAATAAAGCTCATTTTGATTTTGACCTTTTGATTTCAATTGTCTTCTTCTGACTAGCATTGATGTTTTTGTTTAAGTTACGTAGATTCACTATCAATTATTGTGGTGTTACTCAATATGAGGAAATAACTATCTAGTGCAAACTGCTAATACAACATGTAGTCTGTACTGTTGTCGATTAGTTCTAATAACAATGAAATAATCGCCAATCTTACAATGTGTGAGTAAGATAACCAACTCACTGACCAGCTTAACATTTTTGCTCAGACATAATCAATATTGAGAATAATAGTTAAGGGATTAATCTATGCTAATCTTCATGAATATTTATAATATTGCAGGTTGTTGTAACTGATATACTTTGGCTGTTATATTAATTTTTAATACATGGTTTAGTTTAGACATATTTTCTAAGCATAAATAAATAAATAAATACATTTACAACAGATTGGGAAATTGAGTAAAAAAAAAGTTGCAAACCTGAGATAGATTATTGGTCTCAGCTTCATCCTGACTGAATGGTTCATCCTTAATGACCAGCTTGTATTCATCATCGTCAGTGCTAACTGCATCTTCAGGTTTGATTTGATAATCCTCTTCTTTAATCTCAGCTTCTTGTCTTACCTTGTGCTTGGACTCACTACCTAAAGCAAATAGATAAATATTTAACACATACATATGAAGTGAACAGTATCTTACTAGATAACAAAACCTATGTACTTCGTGCTTAAAACAGATGCAGTTCTTAATACTGATATGTGGCTAAAATCGCATATTTAATGAAACATGATAAAAACACAAGTATTCTTAAAAATCATTTCACAACAATTTGAACATTACTTACAAAAAGCGTTTTCTACTTCTTCACTATTCTGTCCGACTAAAGATATTGACACAGTGAAATTTTATTACTTAAAAAGCTATCATTTGGTTCAATAGATTTCGAGAGAACTAGTATAACTCTGGTAGCCATTTAGAACATATTATCTCCAAAATTAATTCATTAAAAGTTTATTTGAAAAAGGGTATAATTAAAAAATTTAAGTATGGCATCCTAAATATGATAACATTCAAGTGTATGACTTATATTTTTCTTTCTGTCTACCTAGACTCAAGAACTTTCTGAGATCAACTGCTACTAAAAATACGTCAAATGTTAATTCCCATAATAACAAAATAAAAAGAGATTTAATGAGGATATCAATTTCACAATCACATGGAAAACATAATCTGTATGTTATATCCAAAACTATCCAGTTAAGTCAATTAAAATCATTTAATATGAATGCTAAAGTAAAGAGAATTGGCAACGAATTATTAATTCAAAACAACATTAAAATATAATATATTCTACTCACCATTTGAATTACAGAACCAACAGTCCAAGTGGCAATGGGGGCAATAATTCATCAAACGAAAAAATTTATATGCCATAATATTTATAGTTTTTTAAATGAATATCGAATATAGATTTAGAACAAAGAAAACAAAACAATGATACTGGACATACAACAAATTTTGAATAATGTTCCACAAATTTTTCAAACTTTGACATGTATCATTTTGAATTTTTGACACTGTCAAGTGACCTATGAAAACTTCGAGAATTGACCTATAAAAGGTAAATAAAGGTGAAAGGTGGCAACAAAGAATATATTTTGAATAAACTTTGGGCTAGTAAATTTACTTTACAACTTTTAGGTTTGGTTTCTTCAACAAGGTGCAGATATAACAGATTTAGCACTAATTACTTCACCTACTACTTCTTTTACCAATGTAAGTAGGTACCCAAGATCATAATTTGCAAAAGGGAAGTGTATAAGTATTAACAATAATTGTCTATGACTACTAAATTTATTTAAAAATTTGAATGTTTCTTTAATAGTTACCTGATTCTCTTTCTTTCTTTTCTTTTCTCTCTTTATCCTTTTCCTTCCTCTCCTTATCTTTTGAACTGCTTGAATGATGTTTATCCTTGTCTTTATCTCTGTGTTTATCTTTTGAGCTACTACTTGAACTGTGTTTCCTGTCTTTATCTTTATCCGTTGACCTTTCCTTATCTTTATCTCTATCTTTCCTATCCTTATCTTTTAAAGAAGATGAACTTGATTTATGTTCTTTGTCTTTATCTCTAGAGCTCTTTTGGTCTTTATCTTTATCCTTGGAACTGGAACTAGAAGACTTTTTGTTATCATCTCTGTGTCTGTCCTTATCACGATGCTTATCTTTATCTCTGTCCCGCTCCTTGTCTCTACTAGAAGATTTGTGAGAACTGCTATGCTTGTCCTTATCTTTAGAACTGGAATGTCTGTCTTTTTCTTTCTCCCTGTCTTTGTCCTTGCTAGATGATTTATGATCTCTACTCCTATGCCTGTCTTTATCTCTATCTCGATGCTTATCTCTATCTTTGTCCCTGTGTTTATCCTTATGTTCAGATTTGTGCTTATCAGAGTACCCATTCACCCCATTTACTGCAGCACTGCCTTCAGTTTCCTTCACCTTCAAATTATAGATAATAGAGTTTAAAACTATTAAATTAATTTTATTGTGATAACAAAAGAAAACTTCTAATGTTGGTTTTAAACTAGCAATTTCTTTGGAATTAGTTCACTTTATGAAAAATGTTGACCAAGTGCCAGCTTTAAAATAGAATAAATTCGTAAGTTCATGTGAGATAATTTAAAACCATTCAGTGATACAGGTATTGAAGCTAAGTTCCAACATAAACAAAAAAGGTTGAACCTCTGTTTTAGCCAGTTTAAATACATCATAATTTTTGTCTTGGGACAAAGGTTCTCCCAATTAAATGCCTTTGGGTTCACCCATCAATTTTTTAGACTACATTAACACTACCTTAGCAGCAATGATAACAGCAATTGGATGGGAATATTTTTAGTGAGGTGGCTACCTAAGTACTTCTGATAATTTTATCACACAGAATAAATGGATCAATACACAGTTCGATAATTAACAAAGCTCACTAGACAAGTCGTAGGACAGAAATCTTAAAATATATGCAGTAGGTAATTGTCAATAGTCATATGATCAAACTAAAACCATGACACTGCATGACAAAATTCATGAAAAAAATGAAAATGTACTTAAATCCCCACAAGAAAAATTTCAAAAAACTGTACTTCAAATTGCCACCATAAAAACTTTAAAAAATTATGAATCACAGATGTTTAGTAGAAATGACTGTATTTTTTCCAAATACCTAATTCAAATGTTAGTTTTAGAAAAACATAATTGTACATTTTTCAAATAATGTCAATCTACTCGACGCTACGTGATTTTTTACAATAAGTAGGTGTATGTGAAAAAGGATATTATTATCAAAAATGTAACAATTGCTTACAAAATGTATGGCAAGTATGACCATCAGTTTTGTCTCAAATTTTTATTTCTGCCTACCTAACATCAAGAAGGATTTTTTGGGCTTAATGTCTGCTAAAAGTGCTCCAAATGTTAATTCACGTAACAACACAATACAAAGGAAATTTAATGAGGATACAAATTGTAACTTCTAGAGCAGGAAATTCCTTAATCACACGGAAAACTTCTACAAAAGATGATTCAGAAAAAATCGAAATATTTTTTTCAAACTTCCTGAACAGTTCGAAACGGTATTTCTATGGAATAATAAAGAAAAACGACAAATAGTGAGCGCGTGCTTTATACTAAGGTGAGACGTGGGACTTAGCCGCTGACGCCATTTTGGGACTTAGAAAATTTTTCACCTTTAATCGAAGTCGAACTCCACCAGTAAAGCGGGGTTATTCCGGCGTTTTGCAAAAAACTAAACAAGTAAAAACTTAGATAATAAAATTAGCAATAATTGGGGACACTTACAAGACTAGAATCTCCACCACCAACACAGTTCTCGACCTCCATATTAATACAGATCGCACCAAAATCTAACACTTTACCGTTTTTCTCGAGCTCCGAGCCGAGCAAAGCAACCAGCAATTTCGGCAAAGTATCAAAACCGACTCAATACGCATGCGTTAGTGAACCTTTCAATTTTGTTCTAGCGATTAGTTCTCAGATTCAACATAACAACTCTGTCCTTGTTTCATATATGCTAATACACATCTATCGATCTTTGCCCTATACGTTTTTAAAAAACGTCTTACCAGATTGGATCAGGTTCCATCTTTCTCGCTTATGTAATAAATGAGATTAAAGAGCTCACTCTGACTATTCTACAGCTTAGTACAAAGGCTAACTGAATATGGTCTTTTGGATCTGGTACATTCACCTTGTTCCCGCGGAAATTTTAAAAAATACCTTTCATCTTTGATGTTAGATGTTAGAGTTTTGACATATTTTTTATTACCAAGGTCCGTTTATTTTACTCACGCAAGAGACAAGTAATTTGTGTCATAGAAATAGAGGTTTTCTTGCAGTTTTCGGTGGATTCGTTAGTGCAATTGATTAACTAGGGCAAAGAGTACTTCTAGGGTCTGGGTTTCTATTTCGAAGCATATATCGAAATCGAAATGGTAGAACGAATAAGAATGGAAATTGTGATGAAGATGACAGATGATATCATCATTTCAAAAATGGTCCCTTTCTAATTTAACACGCATAAAAATTTAACAAACACAAATTAATATAAATAAACGATATGGCACATGGGAGTAGACAGGATTTTTTCTCAAGGGGGGCGAGCCGTAGACAAGGCCGCAGTAGTGGCACTTGGAGCGGAAAATTTTGGGGGGCCACGCCCAGTTTTTACACAAAAGTTATGAGTCGATTAAGCTCCCAGGGGAGGGGCACGGCCCCCCTGGCCCCTCCCTGTCTACGCCCATGAATGGCAGATTGACAGAAGCCCATCTTCTGAAATCTGTTTCACACATTTGACTTTAGAGTAACCATCGTCAAAGTTTACAGAATTATTTTTAATTCTGTAAACTTTGCCATCGTTCCGTTACGACGAAATAATAATAGTTATCACAACAGATGTCAGATCTAGGAGTAGATCTGTTGTTATAACATATTAAAATTCAGTAATTATACAGTGTGTGCCAACGCTCGGCTGGAGACTCGTCATCGTCATCCAAAACAGAAAAAAAGTTTATATAAACGAACGTGGCATCACATCACGGCGACTGCAGCCAAGGAAAAAGCAAACATGCTCACCAACACGATACAATGTGTATCGTGCTCACTGCTCACCAACACGATACACATACATGATACACATAAAATGTGTATCGTGCTCACCAAAATGTTTTCATCGCACTCTACCAGAGGTTGTCTCTGACTCTACCTAAGGTATGGTTCCGCTTGTGCGTCGGACGCATGCAGTGGCTGCATGCAGCGATCGCTGCGTTCGACGGATAGATTCCTCATTCGGAATTACGAACAAGTGGTTCATCTTGTGCGACGCAGCAGTCCGCCGCACAAGATAAACCACTTGTTCGTAATTCCGAATGAGGAGTCTCTCTGTCGAACGCAGCGGCCGCTGCATGCAGCCACTGCATGCGTCCGACGCACTAGCGGAACCATACCAGGCGGCGGTTACATTGGATGCGAATTCGTACGAAAATTTGTTCCTACGAATTCATGCGAATTCGTAAGAAGTCGTCGGAAGGAAACCAATGTGTATATTGACATATTTCATATTTGTGGTTATATTGCTTACGATTATTTCTTACGAATTCGTGAGAGTTCGTACGTGTTTTCAATACGACCAAAATATTTTGTTTTTTTGGGTAGTTGTTCGTACGGCTAACTGAATTCATTGGTTTTTAAATGTTACGGATTGCGAAGTACTGATTACTTTGGTTCACGAACGAAGTTCCCTATGGGATCAGAAAAGCAACCAATACCAGCATAGAGAGTTAAACAAAAAAATATGGAAAGAAGTAGCGGCTTGAGTTAAACTAGGAAGTGGGTATTTCCGTTTAGGTATTTACAAACATGTATTTATTCAATAACAGTTTTATATTTAGCAAAAAATAAGTACAAAATATATTTATTTAAAAACAATTTGTATAATTGTATACCTATATAACATAAAATAATTATTACCATTGTCTTTATTACTTAGGTACATTTGAAAATTTTTTTTCATGGTCATGTTCTGCACAAATCGACCCATTTGCTTTTATTTTTTCACTGAAAGATATCTCCGTAATGGTGATGTTTTCAAAAAATAAAACTCTGAAATAGAATCCATTACCACTTTATAATAAGTTAATATTCTTACTGTATTCGTATAAATGAAACCGAGCAGTGTAACCACCCACGTCGCGTCGTAAGAATTCGTCATAAACAGTATAGAGCCACAAACGGTATATGGGCATTTGTCCAAATCTCCGAATGGTGCTTCGGAACCGGGCGTGGCCAAACTACGCATGCGTAGTTACTCCGACACAAGAATGATAAACTAATATGAAAGGATGGCGCCTTCCCATTTAAACACATGTTCACTTTTTTCTGCCCCGTGCCCCGCGGCTCCCTCACCCTAATTGGCGTTTTTGTGACGTAGCTGCGCGCGAATGGCTATCATTTTCACCATTGCTTGCATTGCAATTTCCATGTTTTGGTTCTGTTTTTAGTTCTTTACTCATATTTTCAAATATCTTAGGACTATTGGTAGTTGTGTTTTAGTGCTCTGAACATTGAGAAACCTGAAATGTATTATATTTTCCTTTGATCCTAAAGAAAATCCCATAAATTGAGGATTAAAGCAGGGACCAGAGTGCCTGTTTTGTATGAATATTTTTCAGTGTAGTTTTCATTGACTTTTTATTAAATAAGGTAGGAAGAACTTTAAATTATGTTTAAATGTAAGCAAGTCTGGGAAGAATAATAATATTTTACTTAATATTATAGAGAAATTGTCAAACTGAGGGTTTTATTACACAGTGTATCACTTGGCTATTTAGGTTTTAAACAATATTTTTAAAATAGTAGGTATGTTTACGAACATACACTGGAAAGTAATTCTTATTTATAGATTGTTTAGTTCCTTAGATTGTGATCTTGCTTATCACGTTATAATATCATAAATATATTATGTCATTCAGCAATCGCTACACTTACTACATTATGGAAAAGCCAGTGTCGAATCATATATTAAGGATTTTTCATTCAGAAACCCTCATGTTATTAGCATTATGAGTTCACTTACTAGTAAATACACACAAGTTATAGAACTAAGGCTTTCTTAATTCAATTTTATTTTCCATAATTTGAGAATAGATTGTCGAACTCTGAATGCCACAAGAAAATTACTATTTTGAATATCAGTAAACATGTACATAGATACAAATATACTTGTTTGTAGAATAATGAATAAAAGGAATTTTTAACTACTTAATGTTCAACTTTTATCTTTGGATATGATATTTTAGTTAGCTACAAATAATATAATAGGTATATATGAATTGTTTACTTCGGAAAGGTACGAACTAATATGTTTGTTTATACTATGCTAATATGTAGTGCCTTTCGAGAAATTAATATAATCAATGCCTTAATTTTATATGATAACCTCTTAAGATTCCTTTTCCAGAAGCCTCCTAGATGCTTGGTCTCTTATTTGCGATACCATCATGCTAAATATAGAATGATTTGCAGTTTTATAGTTGTGCATACCAAAAATATTAACTGTTAGCTGTGTTAAACAAAACAAGTCCTGATCTGCAAATTCTTGTAAGTGTACATTTTGCATGTAGGCGAATTGTATTATTGCCAATCCATCACGATTTTGCACTCATCGTTAGATTTCTTTAGTAAAACTATTTTGCTCTTCTTTTATGTACAGCTAGTTCGGAGGTTCCTACTCTTTTAAATGCATCTCCAAGACAAGGATTTTTTATTTGAAGATCTAGATATCCACACTTACAGCAAATGTCCCCTTGTGGATGACCAAAATGTAAATTAAAGTTCTCATGAAAATGTTTTACAAAGTAAGAATATTGAATGTTCGATGATGTATATTTTCCCTTGAGCAAATCAAAAATAAGTGTTCATATTGTTCGAGCAATAGGGAATGAAGCATGATTAAACAAAATATATCAGAGTCAGTGGGCAAATAGACTGTGAAAATAGTTAGTTTTTAGATCAATAAATGAAATCTATTTATATACTACATATAAGCTTAGTGTTTAAATTAACTCAATTATACACCACTATTCCATAAACGATATACATTTACCTAGGTCAGAACATTTTAGGGATCTTGGTGTAACTTTTGACAATAATTAGTGAAACATCCAGAACTCTCGGATTTATTACCAGACTTAGCCATGAGTTTCACGACATTGATACTCTTAAAACTTTATTCTGTTCTTTTATAAGATCAAAACTAGAATACGCCTCATTAGTATGGTCATCAGCATATGATGCAGTATGCACACATAGATGACACACATAGATGATATGGAAATGGTACAACATAGATTCTTAAAGTTGCTTTACCTGAGGACTCATTTTTGCTACCCATCCTCAGGGTTTTCCTGAGAACTTGCTTCGAATGTTTGACATGCAGTCCCTTAAAACTAGAACAGGCTACTCTTCCCAAGAATTCCTATTTAACTTACTTCATAATCTTATTGAATGCCCTGATCTCCTAAATAAAATTAACTTTCTTGTTCCTCGCATGGGCTCCCGTCAGAATTTAACTTAGAGCAAGTCTTTTCACCCATTTATACAATGTGCAAAACACAATGCTTGTGGCAAGAATTTTGATATATTCAATAGTTCTATCGCTGTGATACGGACTCTCTTCAAAGAACATGATCCTGACCGTGTATCATGACTCTCCTTATCCTGAGCTACCTACTGCTAATACCTCCCTATTATTGATTTGATTTGTTTTATTCTTTTTTATTGTAAAATATTTTATAGTTCATGATGTTCTACTTGTGATTTTTGGATACTTTACTGTAGATTTCATAGTTTTAAGCTTAATTAGGTACTTTGATTATCTTTGTAATCCTGCTTTGTAATTGGGTCCGAACCTGTGTGTAACTAAATAATTAAATCAAAACAAGAGAAATTATCATGGAATTATATAAAGACTCACATCTGGGTGATGATCCGGTAACAGTCAGAGATTTGTTAAACCTTGAAGAAGATTTGCTTCCTGTATTGGTTATGCTTATAATAAGCATAGTGCAAGAATCGTGATGACTTGGCCGTAATACAATTCGATTACATGCAGAATGTACACTTACCAGTAGTTCCAGTTCAGCACTTGTTTTGTTTAACACAGCTAACAGTTAATATTTTTGATATACACTACTGAACATCGACAAAACATTCGTCTACATTTACCATGGAGTTATCGCCAGTAAGGGACCAAGCAGCTTGGAAGTTTCTGGAAAAGAAATCTTAAGAGGTTATCACATGCTTAAGGCATTGATTATCATATAATTATGGCATTGCTTACATTGTGATATTGGTAGATTTTGTTGCTGTAATGAGTATCATTTAAAGAAAATTATTGAATATGCTGATTAATGAATCAATTCAAAATTGAAATTCAAAAAGTAAACGAAAAGTAGTAAAGATCAAAATTGCACAAAATTTTAGTTAGTCCCATTCTCAATTAAACGATTCATATGTGTTTCAGATACCATTATGTCAAGATCAGGATCAAGCTGTGCTGGTTTTAGCTATAACAACACTTATTCTATTAAGCAAAGTGGTGAAAGAAAAATTATTTTACATGTGCTGCCCAAACCAAAGGATATGGTGTCCCAAAGTATAAGAAAGGAATGGATTAGCCGCTGTAGTAGACAGGATAAATTCAACTCTGACACTAGCAGGATTTGTTCAGATCATTTTGTGATTATTTTTTATTCTTGGCTAAAGTTTGCACCACATGGAATTTAGTTTTAATGATATATAGGAAGTTTTGTACTTTTGACTTTCTGTGAACAATTTTTTAAATTCAATGATTTTTGTATGGTGTAAAATTTTTGTACTACTATTTAATAATAATAAATATAATAATGGTGTATTGCCCATTTTCGCATATTTATGCTTTAAACAGTATATATAAAATATAAAAGTTAATTACTTAAGAGTAAATGTATAATATAGTTAAGGATGTTAAGAGGCTTTAGACAGTTTATAATATAAAAGTTAACTCAGGCTCAGGAGTAAATGTATAATATAGTTAAGATGCTTTAGACAGTATGTATAATATACGATATAAGATAACTTATATAATTTATGTTGTATATTGAGGACGTAGAATTAACAATACAGTTAATATTGAAATTGTGGAACATATACTGTGCATATGAACATGCAATACTGTTGGAGATGAGACTCAAATTCGTGCAGAGTATAATAAGCGCCTTGCAGTAATATTTTTTTCACCACTCTTAAATGGATTTATACTAGTAGGTATATTTGATGTTTGTGGGAAGAAGGTTGTATATGGTAATACCGATGTAATAGGTACTTTTTAACAATTTAGTTGAAATGGTAAAGATAGGCCAAATAATGAGATCTTTACGGAGATCATAGGAATTATTTTCGTTAGTAAGCTCACAGTGCTGATCCAGTTTTCTTAAAACATGTTGTAAGAACCGAAATTCAAATAGTTTTAGAGCAGCCGGACTATGATGATGAAGCTGATAGCACTTTCAAAGCTGAAGACATAGAAACAGCTTTGGATGAAATAGAGAAAGAAGATGCTTCTTTTAATCCTATTGTGTATCATTTGCAGAATTTTATATAAGTAACAAGATGTGAGGGTTATTATATTGTTACTTTTAAAATACTGTTTACTTGAAGTTTTTAGTTGTAGCTTATATATTGATTATTCCACTCTCACCTCTCCAGAAGTGAATTGCGTAGCACATTTTAGAGCGAAAGTAACCAAAGCATACTTACTATTTGAAGCACTGTGGGTGATGTAACTTGTTGCAATAGATGCATAGAGTACTGAAGTTCTTTATCAATAGTGAGTCCAGGGATTTTGATCTCTGCTAGGTTACTCAGAGTGGTTTTAGTATTAAGGTGTATATTTGATGTATGTGTGTGATGTTCTGTTTCTTGAATAAAATATAATAGTATCAAGGTTGAGTTAATTTATTTGTATTATAGCAGTGTGACAAGTCGCTGATTACTTTTCAGTTTTTAAATTTTCATAGTTCCAATCACCAATAACATGTTGTGCCATCTGCGTAGATTATGATCTTTTTCAGATACATCTTATGTAAGGTCATTCACAAACAAGTTGAACAGCACTGGTCCTGAGATAGAACCCGAGTATAAAGGTCGATCTTTATACTCGGATAGAACCCTGTGTTACTCCGTTTATATTATATAATAGCTAACCCTAATATTATCATACAGTGTAGAGTGTAGACCATTAAACTAATAGTGTCAAAAAATAGAATGTTTTAAGATTTGTACCAGCTTTTTCTAAATCGTCCAGGTATCCACAGAACAGGAAAGAAGCATGTATATGGATAAACTTACAGCTTTCTCGCTTGTGTTTCACATCTGCGGTCTTAAAAAATATATGTTTTACAAAGTACCTAACATATTTTTATTTTTTGCGCACCGTGTATACTTAATCTGAGTTTTTGTACGGTTAAAATTATTTTTATTTATGCACTAGCTTCCATATAGAATAACATTTTCTGAGAAGCAATTATTAGGCTTTTCCAAATATGCATACGTTTTTGGCCCACACTGTATAAAAAAGTAGTCAGATTTTATTTTATTGTTGTCTATTCTTCTCTAATAAGCTCCTATTATTCATACTCTTAAGGATATTTTTCATACAAGATTTAATAATCCCCCGTCTTCTATTTACTTTTGGCTTATCCAGGTTTGTTAGAATTCAAAAACAAAAAGCTTATAAAAAATATTTTCCATTCTTCATTAATAAAAAAAACCTTGGTAATTTCATAAGAAATAGTTTAGTTTTACTATCCATTTAAAATTTTGAGTTTAAACCCTTTTTTATAAACTCTAAACAAGAAAAATAGCCTTGCTCGTACGACTTTGCCATATGTACGTTAAGCCTTTCGCGCCAAATTTCGCGCGTGGCTACGTCACAAAAAAGCAGCTGTCAGTGAAAAAATTCGGCAGATCGAACCATCCTGTCTTGTTTAAAGTTCTTGACTCCGACACAATTGTCCAAATAGAAAGAGAGGTTTTAGACAAGAATGGATAGAAAGTAAGCGATTTACGTAGGGAAAATCAACAGTTTCGTTGCCGGGAAATGTGTAATAATTAAATAATTTTCTCCGGTATGTTTCATATTAAAAACAGAGCATAACATGGTTTGTTATACTCTGTTAAAAGAACCAAATGTTATTAATACATTTTATTGATTCGTACGAATTCTTAGGCGGCGGTTACATTGGATAAGAATTCGTACGAAAATTTGTTTGTAAGAATTCGTACGAATCAGTTATGACGAATTCTTACGACGTGGGTGGTTACACTGCTCGGTTTCATTTATACGAATACAGTACGAATCCCCCCTTAATATTTATCTATGATACGAATATTGATTTATTATAAAGTGATAATGGATTCTATCTCAGAGTTTCATTTTTTGGGAACATCACCATTATTGAGATATCTTTCATTGAAAAAATAGAAGCAAATGGAATGTGCTTCTATTTTGTGCTGCTGTGCGGAATTTTACTTACTATCAAACATGAAAGCAATTTGAAAAATGTACCTAAGTAATAGTTATTTTATGTTAAACATAAAAATTGTTGTTAAATAGATATATTTTGTACTTATTTTTTTTGCTAAACATTGAATGTTATTGAATAAATATATGTAAGTACCCAAATGGAAATATCTACCTCCTAGTTTAATTCCAGCCGCTATTTTCCATAATTTTTTATTTAACTCTCTATTATGGTATTGTTTGCTTTCCTGATCCCATAGGGATCTTAGTTCGTGAACCAAAGTAATCAGTACTTTGCAATCCATGTCACTTAAAGCCCAACGAATTCAGTTAGTCGTACGAACAACTACCCAAAAAACAAAATATTTTGGTCGCATTGAAAACACGTACGAACTCGCACGAATTCGTAAGAAATAATCGTATGCAATATAACCACAAATATGTCAATATACGCATTTGTTTCCTTCCGACGACTTCTTACGAATTCGCACGAATTCGTACGAGCAAATTTTCGTACGAATTCTTATCCAATGTAACCGCCGCCTCAAGCGGCCTACAGACGATGTGCGGGTTTTGACCAACGCTGGGGCCAACGTTGAAGTCAACATGCGCATATTCGTCATTATTCGCAAATTGAAAGCATTCACACGACGTGCCAGCAGCGTTGGCGAATGTTGGCAATGTGTGAAAAATTACAAGATCAATCGATTTACATGTAAGGAAGATCGATCGGAATTATCCGAGCATCTTCGCCGTCCCTCATTACCCTTTGTAGTATACAACTTTTTCCCAATCGGTACAATTTTTAAAGAAGTTATCTAAAAACATGGTGATTCAGCCGACCCTGGCTAGCCGCTCGAGCTCATCGCCTTGATGCGTCATTACAATTTTGGTTGGTGAGATTTTTGGTTACATTGCAGGGGGGTGGGTTTGTAATGAGGGACGGCGGAGATGCTCGGATAATTCCGATCGATCTTCCTTACAGGTGGTCGATTGATCTTGTAATTATCCTTCGCATCTCCGCCGTCCCTCATTACACTTTGTAGATGTTTAAAGTATTTGCGATGTAATCTACATTATCTGAAAATTGCGATATTTCTGTAGTCCTAGATTTGTAAGGCCTTTTTATAAACTAAAATTCAAATTTATAACCATTAGATTTAATAACACATATATGAAGGTACATATTATATCACAGATCATGTTTAACGCTTAACTGATATTAACCTTTAACTTATTTTTAATACTATACTAATATTCTTATGTAATATGATAACAAGTTGGTAAGTAAGTTATAATTGTAACTTAATATTTAAATGATTACTTAGAAATTATGGTTCAATAAACAAGATGCAAATCCAGTGGGATTACCCACGCCAAGTTTGTTATAGAATTTTGAGAATACTTTTGATTTTTCTGTCCAGCCAGCTGTCTTCTGAATGGTTTGTAATGTAACTCTCATTCTTTGAGCTGCTGAAGTTGCTCCGTGTCGCGTGCTGTGCCCCAAAGATTTCCGTGCTTATACTAGACTGCTGGCTTTTAGTAGTGACTGCTGTCTGGGTGATAGATAGGGCTTTTTTTGAGAGAGTATTAATTTTTTTTTTGGGTTTGCTACTATTAGCATATTTACAGTATCTGTGAATGCCATAATTTCTATTTTTGAACAGAAAAATAGGTATGTTCACTAGCTGCAACTGCAATTGCAGACAGTGGAGGGTATGATCGATTGTACCTGCTAATACAACGAACTATTCACCTTTTATTGACTGGTAGCACTCTTTTCCCTTTTGTGCATTCTATGTAAGTCTCTAATAGTGTGGCTATACATAGTTCAGGTTGATTAGTAAAATAAGGTAATATCAAATTAGGTTGAAGCCTGTTTAAGCCACTTGCTTTTATTTTATCCCGGAATCTGATTTCAATTATGTATTCATATTTAAAAATATTGTCTATTTTTACTTCCGGGTTGTCCGTGATTTGTGTGCGGTTATTAGTATTAATAGTGTTACTAGCTTTAAAATAATTAGATTTGTAGATTTAAGGATTCGTGAGGGTACATGCTTTTTAAGCGCTGTGGTTTTGGGGGTCTTATGTTCATATGCTTATGTTAAATGTTCCATTGAGAAACCTTTTTATAATCGCTTCGTCTTTTGTTTAATATTCAATATTGGAGAAAATGCAGATTTGTGTGAGTTCATGGTAGAGTAGGATGACTCCGAAGACAATTGAATGTTTAGGAGCTCAAGAATAAGTTTACGGTTTTGTTATATATTTGTTGGCGCATAGAAAAACAGAAATTCCCCTACTTATTGTAAGTATTTCCGTATTGTTTGAGGGCGCTATCTGTCAACGAAGAAATAATCACTTTTATCGCTTCATTAGGTACGCTTTGTTATAGAAAGGCTCTCCTGACAATGAGGAACTTTCATCAATTTTTTATTTATTTTTATTTTTTTTATTATTGCTGATTTCGATAGCCGATGAAAAATAAGTGAACACGTATTTTTCCTTTTTTCCATAAGCCGAAAAATGAGGCAGATACAACGCTTTGAGATGAGCTTATGACGTCATAATACACATGAATTGTTACGTCACACCATGCATAGTATATCTATATATACAAAACTAAAAACTGGTATAGCTCTTGTAATATTCATCTTTAGTGGAAATAAAAAAATACGTATCGATTTCTTTTTCACTGTTCTATAGTTTGCAATAAAAATAATCAGTTTAATTTTTAATTTCTCAGGAGACTTCCTAATTTCCCTACAGCTAGGGAAATTTTCTTCCACAATGGTTGTTTTTATCTGCAAGGAGATGTGAGTAAGTATTTTTCAGGGTAAAAGATAATAGACTGTTCTGCCAGTAGGTCCCTTTTCTCTTGTATAAACCCCAAAAATGAGTACTGTTGCGCGGGAATAACTACGCTTTTTTCGGCATTTATATAAAACCTAAATCTTGTAATTTTTGTGTAATTTTATTTATCTTTTAAGCAATTCTCTTTTGAATTACCAAGAACTAGCCAATCGTCTAAGTAGAGTACAGTTTTTATACACTTTAATTTTACATATCTTACAACTGGTTTCAGTTTTGTGAAAAAATATGGAGCTGTACGTAAACCAAATGAAACACAATTAAATTGGTATAGTACGTTGCAAAAAACGAATCTTAACAACTTTTTTTGACTACTGTACATAAGGATAAGGAAAAATGCATCTTTAAGATCAGTTTTCCCCAAGAATGCGTATTTTGAAATTAAATTCTACTTTGCTAACCGGAGTGGTGTCCTATTGAAAGGGATTTTATAATCTTGTACCCACTCTATTATGAGCTGTTTACCTTTAATTTCTGCCAATTTTGAACGTATAATTCTAGTTCAGACGGTTGGCTAATTAAAATATTGAAAGGGATAGACTAAATTCCCTTTGAATTCCATTCCACGCATCATTAACAATATTCCAATTTTTATGATTCATATTTGGTGAAATCACAGGATATTTTTCATATATTCTTTAAAATTCTAATATAGCTTCATTTGTCCAGTTTTCAGACATTGTGCAAATTAAACTAAAATAAAAATTTGCTTTTAACTTTATGAAACACGTATTTAAAAACATTAAAAAAGACACTATGATTAATGGTATTTACCATAATTTCCGTCGAACAGAGCAATCCACACGCATCGTGTGGATAGAGACTTAAACCATGGGCCAATATATGCCAGTCGAAATATGATCCCTTTGATGTGTACTAGAAAAGAAATACCGCCTCCGAGGCGAACGTCGACCAGCGCCAACGTTGGACGAAGTTCGTGCTGTGTTTTCTATACACACGATCGGCCAATGTCCACAAATGCGTAAGTTGGCCTACGTTTGCCATGTCGTCTGTAGGCACCTTTAGATGTCTCCCAAGGCAAGGCTCTCCCCACCATATCGAACACCAACACTACCATGGCCAGAAGTCAAGTTTCATCACCGTGATATTCGTAAAATTCCCAAAGAACTAGATACGCAAAAGGCATCAGGACCGGAGACGGACCTGCCATCGTGTTAAAGAACTACGCCAACGAACAACACCCCTAATTACAACCTACAACTATTCAAGAATCGTCTCAATCAACATCTTCGCACACACACACACACCGCTCGCCGAGCGCCATAGGATATCCCTTTAGTGTGTGTGCCACTACCATAAAAAACGGCCCGGAAATGCTTAGTTTTCAGAATAAACATAAAAAAAAGACTTTTTGTTGAAATTTGTCAACGTTATTTATAGCCATAAGGGGCTAATTTTGCTTCAACTAGATTAAAATTGTTAAGTCCAGTGGCGTCCCGGGAAACACTTTAACGAGTATTATTGATAAAAAAAATTTATGCCACTGACTTTTTGCAATTTTTATATTTTTTTTATGATTAAGCCACTTAAAATACATTTTTTCGTCTGTTGAGTTTTTTCGTATCTTACCTCGTTTTCGAAAAAAGAAACAAAAACCAAATTATTGCATGAAAATTGACAAAACGTTTTTTTTTTTACCTTTTTGTCATGTATGCGAAAGCAAGTGAGAAAGAAATAAGTAGGCTTTGGAAAAAATTTAAGATTGACAAATAAATAAATTTGATATTCTTGCTTATAACTAAAGATATTTTTGTTGTTAAAGTTTATTTTTCGGTTGCGCAAAAATGACTTACAAATTATTCTTCACATGAATTGACCGACATGCTCTCAGTTTATAGTGAAGCAAAGCTAAATGCACACAAATCAGTAAGAATTTATCATCCTCAAAGAAGAATTCCGCAAGTCCATATTTGAAAATTTACTTCATCGTTTACGGCAAACCGGTTCTCTAAAACCAGCCAAATCTGATTCTGGACGCAAAAGATACCGGCGCCAGAGTACAAATAATATCGAGTAGATTCACTTAGCAAAAATCGTTTGATGTTTTTGGATCAAACGCAAAAGCCGCTATAGAACAGTGAAAAAGAAATCGATACGTATTTTTTTACCGCAGAACGGTAAAAAATTAGTTTTTACTCTACCTGCAGCAGCGAACAGCCTGTGAGGGGAGATTCAAAAAGTATTAGCTGATGCAAAATTATTTCCTCGGTTATTATTTGATACACGATATTTCAAAGGGCGATTAAGGTAATTTTTAATACGTGATTCAAATGAATAAAACTATGTAATAAAGTTATACAAAATAGTAACGTATACTAAATTCAAAAACATTATAAATAAAGGTAATACCTATTAAAATAATTTATTTGACAGTTTGTAACTTGATTCATCTATTAAAACATGTATAAAGCAGAAGGTTCAAAGTACCTGACAAATATTATGGGAATTTGAATATAAAAAGGACAAATTAAGCTAGTAAAGTAAATTTATAGCTTTTTAAAAGTCTAAACACTTCATTACTCGCGCTACGAGTATTTCTCTCACATTTTCTGCGAAATCGTCAGTTTTTGGAGATGGCTTTACGGACGGAGTTGTCCTCCACTACTCTAGCTGACTTATTTGGCGTCCTCTTTAATATAGCCAATTAACCGGGTGCATTTCTCAAATGATTGGCTGCATTTGAGAGAATTTCTCTCATCGCGCTACGTCTGCCGTAGTACTTTTAACATTGAAAATGTTGCTGTTTTGCTGTTATGGGGCATCAAATTGCGAAAAAGTGCATGCTACATTTGCCACACAACCCAAACTAACCAAAAGTAATCAAAAGCACCAAAAAGAACTAAATTTATCGGAAATATTTAAAAAATTAAAGTAAGACCAACTCAAATTATCCGAACTTTTGCAGCTAACCAAAACTAAACAAATACATTAAAATTTGTTATAACGTATTGGATCCGGTTCAAATTACTAAAATAAATTGGAACTAACTGAAACTAACCGAAAGTTGAGTGAACAACTAACCAAAAACGCCTAAACCGTATCGGGCAAATTACAAATATTAAAGTAAGTTAAAATTAACTTAAATTAACCGAATTTTGGTGACTAACCAAAACTAACCGAAAACATTAAATTTGATTGTAACGTATCGGAGTCGGTTCAAGTGACTAAAAGGAATTAAAACTAACTGAACTTAAAGAAATGCCTTTTTAACATTATAATATTTTTTAACATAATTATAAAAAAATAAAAAAGGTGCCGATATGAAGACCTAAAAAATTACCCTCCACTTGTACATAGGAAAATCTATTAATATATAACTAGCCATGACGTTGCGGTAGATAATAATTCTAACCTGTTCCGAATTGTTTTAGCCCGTTCTTTCGCTTTTGCTTACTTT
Organism: Pissodes strobi; assembly: GCA_016904865.1. NCBI lineage: Eukaryota > Metazoa > Arthropoda > Insecta > Coleoptera > Curculionidae > Pissodes > Pissodes strobi. The sequence continues at coordinate 42,087 of MU183884.1, read as the reverse complement.
TAGTTAGTTTTGTTTAGCCGTTTAATTAACTTTCGGTTAGTCTCAGTTAGATCCTATTTATTTTAGTCATTTGAACCGACTCCGATACGTTATACTTAATCAAATTTAGTATTTTTCGTTACTTTTGGTTAGTCGCCAAAGGTCTGCTCGTCTTGGTTAGTTTTAACTTACTTTAATTTTTGTAACCTATTCCGATACGTTTTAGTGCTTTTGGTTACTTTTGATTAGTTTTGGTTTGTCATTCAATCAGATTTCTGTTAGTTTTAGTTGGTTTTTATATATTTTTATACGTTACGAATATAATTAATTTTAATGTTTTTGGTTAATTTTAGTGAGTCGCCGAAATTCGGCTAATTTAAGTGAGTTTCAACTTACTTTAATATTTTTAATCTATTTTGATTTATGTTTTCGCTTTTCTGGTTATTTTTGGTTAGCTTTGTTGTTCAATCAACTTTCGGTTAATTTCAGTTAGTTTAAATTTATTATAGTCATTTGAACCAATTCCAATACGTTATTACCAATTTTACTGTTTTTGGTTAGTTAAGGTTAGTCGCCAAAAAAAATCGGTTAATTTGGGTTAATTTTATCTTACTCCAATATTTTTAATATATTACGATACGTTTTAGCCGGTTTCGGTGCTTTTAGTTTCTTTTGTCTAGTCATTCAATCAGCTTTCGGTTACTTTCAGTTAGCTCCATTTTATTTTACTCATTTGAAGCGGTTCCGATACATTATAACCAATTTAAATGTTTTTGGTAAAATTATGTCAGTCGCCAAAATTAGGTTAATTTGGATTAGTTTCAACTAACTTTAATATTTTTAATCTGTTCCTATAGGTTTAAGCCCTTAGTGCTTTTGGTTACTTTGGCCAGTTTTGATTAGTCGTGCAATCAACTTTTTGTTAATTACAGTTAGTTTCAATTTATATTAGTAATTTGAACCGATTCCATACTTTATAACCAATTTTAATGTTTTTGGTTAGTCGCCTAAATTCGGTTACTTTGGGTTAGTTTCAAGTTACTTTAATATTTTTAATCTGTTCCGATACGTTTTAGCCCTTTTTGGTGCTTTTAGTTACTTTTGGTTAGTTTTTCAGTCAACTTTCAATTAGTTCCAATTTATTTTAGTCATTTGAATCGGTTCCGATACGTTATAATTAAATTTAATGTTTTTGGTTAGTCCTTAAAATTCCGTTCGTTTTGGTTAGTTTTAACTTAATTTAATTTTCGTAACCTGTACCGGTACGTTTAAGCCTGTATTGGTTACTTTTGGCGAGTTTTGGTTAGTCATTCAATCAACTTTCGGTGCATTTCAGTTAATTCCAATTTATTTGAGTCATTTTAATCGATTCCGATACCTTATAAATCAAATTTAAGTTTAAGTAAATAAACTAACACGATCTCACACGCGTATGATGTCATGTGTCAAATGTAGCATGCACTTTTTCACGATTTGAGGCTCTTTACCTACTAGGATAATAGGAACATTTTCAATGTTAAAATATAAGAGTTGCTTTAAAAACACAAAAGGTCATGTAAAAAATTCGCAATTATTAAAACATAAACTGATTTTTGCTCACGCTATGACGGTGGTGACGGGCATTTAATTTTTGCCGTACTTGTTTTCTTTTCTCACTATTGTCTTTATCCGTATTTGTGTAAATAACAAAATTTTATTAAAGACATATTTGTTAAACCGATTATACGTGTAATTGAAAAACTGCATATTATTAAAAAATTATTATAAATCTTAACTGATAGGCTCTTTGGGGCATCTAAAAAATGAAAATCCGTCACCCACTTTTGTAATACAATAATTATCCGCACAACAATATCTCGCCATAATAACGATCTTAATAATTATTTAATTCAACGCGACCCAACAGTACAGAGTATAAATATCAAGGCGTATGCACACTGACCGTAAATTCTCCCTCGTAGTGTAGCCACAACGGGCCGCGAACGAGATTGATCCGGATTCGCTTTGAAGGTAAAAACTGTCGGCGAAATTGGAAATTTGTCTCGAGTGAACCTACCGTATATACTTATTTATACCGTGCCGGCGCCAGAGTACAAATAATATCTTATTTATACCGTGCCGGCGCGGCGTACCTTTCAAGTTGAAGAAGCTATTTTGAATAGTGTTTAAAATAACCCAACTACAAGTGCAATAATTGTTGCAAATGAGTTGGGAAATATATCTCATCCTCTGTGTTAAGGACTCTACAGGAGCAACAATAGAGGACTTACCAAGAGTTCAAGAGTTGTTGCCTAGGGATTTTGTTCCCAGAAACGAATTTTGCCAATGGTTTCTGAGGAATAGAAAATTTTCACGGATCGTACTATTCACTGATGAACCGTCATTCACCAGAAAATGTACAATAAATTTTCACAATTTACACACTTGGACTAACGAGAATCCAAATTTATTGAATGTAGGCAAATCACAACATCAATTCTCTATCAACATATGGGCCGGCATTATTGATAATGAAATAATTGGGCTACTTGTTTTACCTAATAGGCTTAGCCATGAGTCCTATTTAAATTTTATCGTTAACGACTTGCCGGAATTGACTCCCTTGCATATAAGAGGCCGCATGTGGTTCCAGCATGATTAGGCACCTTCACATTTTGCAGCTGATGTTCGAGCATATCTTAGTGAAACATATGGTGTTCGTTGTATTGGACGTGAAGGTCCTGTTGGTTGGCCACCTCGTTTACTCGATATAAATCCTTTGGATATTTATTTTTGGGGGCATTTGAAAGAAATTGTGTATAAAACGCCTGTTCATACAAGAGAAGAACTAATGCGACAAATAAACGAAGGATTTCAAAGAACTAAAGAAAATCGCCATGTTTGTAACAGAGTGCGAAAATCCTTATGTCGTCGTAGGCTACACGTCTACAATGAAGCTGATGGTGGTAATTTTCTTTAGTGTTAATTTTTTTTAGAAATTAGTTTATTCTTTATTAATGGGTTCAAAAATAAATGTTTATAAAAATACAATTTGTCAATTTTCTCCAAATCGGCTTGATTTATCAAATAGTAATAAGAGGTAGTTTTTCCATAGTTCTACGTCAGACATTTTTTTACAATAATATTAATAGATATACCCAAATGTACGCCTCTGTTGGATAAAATGTAATTTAGTTGGATGAAAAACTACCATCTAGGCATCAGATAATTTTACCAAAATTTCAACCAAATATCTCTAAGACGGATTTAGATTTTTAGGATTTTTTTAACACCCTGTATTTCAAAAACTAAGCGTTTGTGAACCAATGTTTATTAGAATTTCTTCTGATATTTTTGGATGGCCTATCTCTCGGCGAGCGTTGGTGCATATTTTTGTTGTCCAGCGATATGCAATAATATGTTTTTTTCTTTCGAAAACGAGGTAACATACGACAATAACTCAAGACAAAAAATAGTATATTATTTTATATGGAGGAAAAGTGATACTTTTCATGGCGCGCTCGTGTTTAACAGCCGAACGGAGTGAGCGCTACAAAAGCTCACGGATTTGGGCACCTGGAACACGCTTTTATATAATATTTCACTTTTCGCATGGCCCTCCGCTCGCTTCCCTCGCTACGGGGGCTCAAGAAAAGGGAACTAACCAGGTGCTAACCCAAACTAGCCCAAGGCATACCCAAAATCAAGAAAAAAACTGCTTAGAAACTTAACCTAAAAATATAAAAAAAGCAACGGAATTTGAACCCAGGCCGCCGATAGCCGCCAAATTGACACCTAACCATCTAGATCTCTCGACCACGAGGGCTCTTGCCGCAAATTGATTGCATCGCGAAGACATGGCGCGATAGCTTTTGTAGCGCTACAAACGCTTACAAAACTTAACCGATTTCAGCACCCTGGTGCCGTCGTATGTTAGGATATGTAAATATGCATCCCGGCGCGAAGGCATTTGGTATATGCAAATTTGTAAAAACGCTGTGTAAGGCGGCATGCGACTTCAAAGACAAAAATTCCGAAAATTTCGGTCGTAAAAAGTATGTGTTTTTAGAGTTTCGTATTTAGGAGGTACCATTAGTCAGACAAGTCTAAATAGCCTAGCAATACTAAGCAGAGAAAATGAACTTGTCCAAAAACTTATTTTGATCAAATAATCGATCAATTTACGTCGATTTAAAACCGAAGAAAGACTCCAATATTTAATTAATTAATTAAGGTTACAGATGTTTAGTTTACGTTTATATTTAAATATGTATGTACCTTTTGGGATTGTTGCCGTTTATATATTTTATATTCATATTCCTGTAAATAAAAAAAGCGTATGCACTATGTGCGCATATCATAAGTGAAACTTCTTAAACTTTAACGCCCTAGCCTGGGATTTGGTTAAAAAGTAGTTTTTTTAAATATATCACTCAATTAACAAAAAGGGAAGGCCTAAATGAGAAAATTATTCTTCATAAAAGTTTCGCTTATGTCTTGACAAGGTAATAGTGCAAACCCCATATTTTTATCATGTAAACTAACAAAGATATCACAATAATTAATCGCCTTATACATATCTTAACGGATTTAGTTAAAAAGAAGTGTTTTTAAATATAAGTATGGTATGACTCAATTAACAAAAAAGGAAGGCCTAAATGAAAAAAAAACTATTCTTCATAAAAGTTTCGCTTATGTCTTGCCAAGGTAATAGAGCAAATCCCGTAATTTTATCTTGTAAGCTAGCAAAGATATCACAATAAACGTCCGTTACCGTTTTCCGTTCCGTGCCAGATCGCCCGCCGTGTGGCGGGATCGCGACATTCAAATTTTACTCCCGGCGCGCGTTAAGAAGTTTCACTTCAAAAATATACGTTTAATATTATGATGTATTATTTTTTGATTAATTATTTACGTATATACACAAAATATAGGTTTGTTTTAGGCGCCAGCGGATAGGCTTGCCCCCCGGCGCCCACATTTCTAGCTACGCCACTGCAGAAACGTCTCACCTACCATCGACCGTGAATCACCTTGTATAGTCTTTCAAAAAGTTCGCATCATACGGGAAACTTTTTTATTATTGACTTCTCAGAAAACTTTATTCTTGATAAAAGTTGGTGCTTGGAAAAAAACTAACTTTGACAATGCGAAATTAAAGATAAGTTACAGCACTTAAAAAATACAAAAATTGAATTAAAAAACAAAAATTTTGGAATATCGGAGAACCTACAGGAAAAATAAAGCTCTTATTAAGATAAAAATAAAAGTCAAATGCCATTTTTTTCCAAAAAGTTACTGTGGCTGAGAAAATTCATGACAATTATTGAAAAACCTTCTTAATTTTGTTATTATTTTTTCAGCAACGATGCACTTTTGGAAAAAAATACTATTTGACTTTTATTTTTATCTTAATAAAAGCTTTATTTTTTCTGTAGAAAGTTCTCCGATATTCCAAAAGTTTTGTTTTTTTACCCTAATAAGTAGCCTGTATAACTCATCCTTAATTTTGCATCGTCAAAATTAGTTTTTTTCTAAGCATCAACTTTTGTCAAGAATAGAATTTTCTGTGAAATCAATAATAAAAAAATTGAGCTAGTCTGCTAGTACTCGAGACTGATGTGTAAACATATGCTATAACGAGTAACGACATCGGTTGTAAAAAAATGACAACAGCACGTTGTGTTCCAAGCGGTCACCCATCCAAGTACTAACCACGCCCGACGTTGCTTAACTTCAGTGATCGGACGAGAAGTGGTATTTTCAACGTGCTATAGCCGATACCAGTACCTTTTAGCTTGTTCAGAGAATAAAAACAAACACATTCGCATTTATAATATTAGTTAGGATTCTTTAATAATACTTACTGGCAGCTTCAGAGTGGATTAATTCCCTGCATTAATTCGACACGAAAATCTAATGCCACCAGGAATAACATCAACATATGGGCACAGCTTACTTACCTTATAATCTTGGGCCGACATCCTTTGATTTAGGAAAGTCAATAACCAACCTTTTCAAATTTTAGAAGAGGGCTATGACTTAATATTGTTTTAAACGTCTGGGCATCTGAATAATACTTTTGACAGTTCGTTTAATTTAAAATAATAATATGCCCTTTTATCGTCTAAAATCCGTTCAAAAACGTTTTTAAATGGCAAAATTGTGTAAAAATTCGAAAATTCGGACTTTTTTAGGATGATAGTCGTCGCTTCGGACGAATTTGTCATGGATTTTAAAGCGAAAATTCATTTTAAATTCAACCGTCGATTAAAAATAAGCTGTGCTATGGATCCAAATACACTGCGAATATAATATAATAAAAATAATACATTTAACGGTTCGTTTAATTTAAAATATGCTTTTGTATCGTCTAAAATCCGTTTAAAACGATTTTAAATGCAAAATTGTATAATAATACCGCCTAGCGGCTAGAATCGGTTTGCACATTCCGTCCCCACATTCCCGTCCCCCATTTCCGTCGCATTTGCCGAGATTACCCTCATACCGCCGCGTAAAGGTGCGTACAGACCTGACGCGACGCGCGCGCGACAGGCACGCGACAGTCCAAAATTCCTAGGTGTGGACGGGGAGCGCGCGCGGCGCTAGCGCCGCATGTCTGAGGCGCGTCGCTACCCGTCTGCTGTCGGTTTTTCGACGGCAGATCAAAGAAAGAGCGGCATGGCTCACAGCAGGCGCGCGATAAAACCGTGCGCGTCGCGTTCGCGTAGCAGGCGCGCGGTCGGCGCGTCGCGTGCGTGTCGCGCGCGCGGCTCGTCAGGTCTGTACGCACCTTAAGATGTTTACACATCAAAAAGATTCCCAGATGAGCGAACTTTTTGAAAGACCCTGTATAATTAATTACTGGTCAAGGCCAGCCTCGGCCGACCAACGGTTTCTTATTCGGCCCAACTAAACAATATTTTTTTTTACTATTAACATGATAAATCACCATTATTTACTCCATTCCTCAAATGAGAAGTAACATTTCTCACCCTAGGTAAATGATAATATTAAAAAAAATCTAGGTCAATACACGGCACAAGACGACTGCATTCGATTTATATGGATTTGTAGGTTTGTACAAGTTGACATCGCGGTTTTCTAAGAGGAGATAAACGTAAAGACTGATATATATTATTTAACTAACTAGTCTATTATGTGATAGGTTGTAATTAATTTCTAAAAGAAAATAACACATCTAACTTTTAGCTTACATATGTTCTGTTCATTTTGGGAACGTTTATTTTGCTGAGCCTACACTTATAAAGAAGTTATTAAATTACACATCAAAAACTAAGAGAGGTCTTAAACAGGATGCCGTACCTACTTTAAATATACCTGGAAAGGAAAATAAAGGTAATTTAGATAGGTCTTCTCGTATGGTAAAACGAAGAAAAAATGGTGACACATAGTTTCAAATAGCGCTATGATGGATTTGGACATGGACAGTTATAGTTTGGACGTGTCAACCGAAAACGGTGTGAGACGAAGCGATGACCTATTGGATATGCCAGAAGACCACCTACAGCTACACTAGAAGACTTTGAAAGCAAAGAAAAGATCACCCAGCAGTCTTTAAACTACATAGCTGGATATGTAGAGTACAAGTTGAAGCATAAATATAACTTAAACATTTTAGCGTCTACGTTGTGAAAATAATAACTAATAACATAAAAAATACTATATATTTATTTCAATTGTATACTTTAGAATCTCAGCACGCTGAGTCTTATTTAGCGGTAAGAATTATTAAAAAGAGGTCAGTACTCTTCAGTTAAGTAATTCCGAATTTATTGATTCGATTTGCTGTCAATACGCTTACAGTTGCCGCATTTATGAATGTAAATTAATTTCACTCTAAATATAGGTTAACGATATATTTGTATTAGCTTTTATAACACTGTTGTGGCCTTGAGTAGCTATTTTGGTCATCTCTTTCTCTTATGTAGCAATCAGGCACTTTATTGTGACTATATTTATTTTAGTTGATAAGCGAACCACATACGCTTAGGTTTGGTCCAATCACTAAAATAGGATATTATGTTAGTAGTATAACTTTGCTTAATTTATATTACATTACCGTAGAATGGCCAGCAAACCGTTCTATATTTTTAAGAATTGTGTTAATAAAACCAGCTTTTAAGCTTCATTAAATCCGTCATATTTTATTCTCGGTTTGAATATTTCATAACTTTTGAGAACTTCTGATAAAACTTTTTGGAGCCTCTGGTTGGTTTCAGATATTTATATTTATCCATATATGTATTTATATGTATATGTATTAATCTTTCCACGCGGCCTGCAATCCTAGCAATATTCTGTTGGTACTGGTGGCCGCATTGGGTAGTAGGGATGGGCTATTTCCCATAATTGCTGCTGTCGATTTAGATTTTTAAAAGTTCGTTTTGTTGGGGAATATTCTCTAGTATTTGTTGAACAATTTAATTTCAGTTCATTAATTGTGGCTCCCGCCGTCGCTCGCCGTCGGCGTCGTTTTACATCCATAATAAACGAGAACTAAGTCGTTTATTATCTTAGAATTATTCCTCCCTCGGCATTTGTCAGCTCATGACTTATTCTTGATTGGACGTTCTTTTTTTCTAATCTCGTGATAGTGGAAAGGCAAATTGACTGAATTAAATAGAGTTCTTCTGGAAATACCGTTCGAGGCGAAAGGAAGGCTTGCTTTAGTGCAGTCATAGTGATTCAACATTTAGTATTGTAATTTTATACTACCTTTCTTTGGGGATATTGTGTTGGATTCTATTTGTGTCTTGACACGACCAATTTATCGGGATTTAACTACTGCACTAAAGGTTTGTTGAGCTCATTTCCAGCAACCCTCACACACGAGCGAGGGTCCTATATCTCAGGGCCAGCCCTAGGCCAAACCTATCTCCGGGCTACACCGCAGCCAATTTTATCACCGAGTCCTCTACTAGTTCTACCCTCGGGGCCAGTGCCATAGCAGTACCTAGAGGTGCCCGGCGCCTTCACCACCTTACCTCCACTACTGAGTGTGACGAATCGGATCTAACGGGTATCGTACAGAAGCATTTATCTTTGTTGTTATCTCTCTTTTTTTGTGAATACCTACTTATAATGAATTTGGCACTATAGTTTGTACCTTAAAAGAGCCAATTTTCATTATTCATTTATTTTTCTGACCAATTGATATAATAGCTCTTAATTTTCCTTTTTTTAATATAAATCAAGCATTGACAGCCGGGTTTTAAGATAGTTTCCAATCATATTGTTCTTTTTATTCATTTATCGGGTCAATTGATTTAATTATTGTGGCCATTTATAACCACCCACTGTTATTGCTACATTTATAATTGGTGCAGTTACTAGCGCACGCATACATATTATATGTAATAAGCTTAGGTAAAATCAAAGTGATCACTTCGGATTGTAGTGTTTAGAGCGTTTAGATATAAGGCATACAGTACCGAGTTTTAACAACAGAATTGGTCTCCATACAATCACCATATTGTACCACTATTATTAATTACTTTAATAATCATTTGACATTCCTTTGAGTTTAAATGGCCCAAAGTTTTACTGTAGTATTGTTGCTGTGTTTTTAAAAGAAAAGAACTTAGTAGCAAATAAATTGTTATTTAAATTTTAGAGTGTTTTTTTTTTATTAAGTTAAGATTGAGTTCCTTTGTTTGATAAGCGTGTCTAGCAACCCCGTACAATACCAGCGGAGCTTTTTCAGTTTAGTTGGGAAAAACTGGTGGCGCTCTACGACCCGGAGCCGGGCTTTGTAACACGACTCTCCGGTGCAAGGTTTGTTTTTAAATAAAATCTTGACTGGCTAACTTTAATAGGAAAACGTCTTGCAAACAATACACGGCCGAGCGCGCGAATCGTAATAAAAAATCAACTGTTGAGAGAAACAATTTATAAGGATTTTAGTGGTCTATTTTTTAGACAAAAATAAATAAATACAAATTGTGAAAATTAGTTGTGTTCTGCAGCTCTTATGCGCCAGCCGTCACTGTAAATTAGGTGCTTCAATTTGGACCAATTGACATGAACATATTATGACCACTAATAAAGATTAGCACTGTTTTAGGTAAACAACTGTTGGGACCATTTATGAATAATTATGTTGCCTAAAAAAAAGACACCCATTTCGTCACAGGTTAACAAGAAAACTTGGCGAAATATACATGTCTATGATTAGTTCTAATCTTTGTTCACAATATTACTTAATAATAAATGTATTTATTTATAAACAACTAAGGATGAATAAAGATTTGTTTTTGCTTACCTTGTCTACCAGCCGTCGTAAAAATAAATCTTCGACATATCAAAAAGTGGTCGTTCGGGTTTCACACTTGCCGCTGAAAGGCGGCTAGTTGTAGGAAGTATTGCAATGGTTGGTTTGTTTGTTTCTTTAGTCATAATTCATAATCATTACACAAACAGTGCTTTTACAAGTCAAGATTCCTTAAAACTACTAGTAAAACATAAAATTGTAATCACCATTATGAAATTCATTCATCACCAGGGTTTTATACAAATAACACATTTAACACAATTCACATGTTTCGGTTATCGCCTAAATGAAAAAAAAAATTCTTCATAAAAGTTTCGCTTATTCAAATTCAATACTCTTTAATCATAAACCAATAAACCACTAAGCATAGTATAACAATTGAATTGATTTGCGTCACACATAAGTTTGAATAGGCACCTACTCAAATCTCATTCGCAGTATTCGCACTATTAAAAAAAAAAGAAAATTCTTATTACTATACAATTACTAATAAAACGTACATACATCAGGCTTAAATTCTATTGAAAAAAAAACAAACAAACGCTATATAAGAACCGTATAATATACATATTAAACATTGAAAATATTGAAAATATTGCAGGTGCTTCAAGAAATCTTGAGGACAAAACACTGTGAAAAAACAAAAATTAAAAACCTAACTCAAACAAATAATTAAAAATATTGATAAAATTGCTCTGCTGAATACGGTTCTATTGTAAAAAGGAGATCAGATACCATTTTTTTAAATAATTTAAAATCATGTTCAATCCTTAAGTCACTTGGCAGTGCATTGAAGACCTTAATGCACGCATACAGGGGACCTCTCTCAGTTGCTGTCAACCGATGAGATGGAATATTTAGTCCTGCATATCTAGTATTAAAATGGTGGTTAGTTTCATGTTCAGAAAATTTATGTCGGTTTTTGTGGAAAAACATAAGACATTCATAGATATACAGTCGTGGGAGTATCAGTGTTCAGAGATTTAAATCTACCTCTACAGCTTTCCCTGTAACCAAGTCATAACAGGACCCTGACAGCTTATTTCTGAGGAACAAACACCCTGCCCGCATCAACACTTCCTCCCCAAAACATTACCCCAAATCTCAGAGCAGAGTGAACATTGGCAAAATAGACCATTCTCAAGCTGACAGAGTCCAGATATCTCGACATAATTCTTAGTGAATAACAGGCAGAGTTGACTCTGGCACACACACTGGCTACTTGTTCTTTCTAATCTAGTTTCTGGTCTATGCAACCCCAAAAATTTGGTGCTCGCAGACAGAGCAATATCACTGGAGCCAATGCAAACCTCTGTTGGAAACTCATTGTTTCTCTGCTTCGTTCTAAAACATAGATAGTTGGTCTTGTCCTCATTCAACACCAGACGGTTTTTCAGGAACCATTCCTGTGCCGCTTCCAACCGACCACCAGATATGTTGAGGAGCTCAGACAGGCTGCTGCCAATGACTAGCAGATTTGTGTCATCTACAAAATTTACCAAATGTGTTCCGTTGTTGAGAATTTCAGCCGCCATGGCATTCACATAAAAAATAAAAAGCAGTGGACCCACAACACTACCCTGGGGAACACCCCACTTAGGCTTTCCCACATCTGATACGTGCTCCTCACCTCTCATTTCCATCACAACCCTTTGACTGCGATGAGTTAGGTATGATCGAACTCAGCGTAAGGCAGGTCCTCTTATTCCATACCTTTCCAGTTTCTCTAGCAGGATATTATGGTCTAGACAGTCAAAGGCTTTAGATAAAGCCAAGAAGGTGCCTAGAGAACAACTGCCATTTTCCAGAGCACCCAAGATTCGACAAAGCTGTAAACAGCAGTCTCCACTGATCTGCTTCTAAGGAAGCCATGTTGGGAGTCGCTGAGCAGCCCCTCCGAATAAAAAAAACTTAACAGCTTGCAGCACATTGCCACTTCAAAGACCTTAGAGAAAGTGGGGATAGTTTTCCATGACAATTGTGTCTCCTTTTTTGTGTATAGGTTTTATTAATGATAATTTTAGATCTTTAGGAAATATGCCATATTTAAAAGAGTTATTTATTATGTGGAATAAAGGTACAACAAGCTGATCGACACATGCCTTTAAAATATTAGAAGAAATTTCATCGTGTCCAGAGCTCATTTTATTCTTTAACTTTGAAATAATGTTGCAAATTTCTGAAATGGTAACTTAAATGGTGTTAAAAAGAAGGATTTGTTATTGTAAGGTATATTACAAGAGAAGACATTGTGGTTATTAGAATTTTGTATGAAATCAGAGGCAGTATTTAAAATCATGTTGTTGTATTGGTCTGCAATAAGTTTAGGGTCACCCGTGATCTGACACTCCTTCAACCGCTTTTTATCCCCCTTAATATCACGGACAATTTACCAAATGCACTTGGATTTGGTATCACTACTTAAAATCCTCTGAGAATATTGGTTATTGCGAGCATTAGCAAGCAACACTCCCGCTTTTTTTACTTATATTTACCAGAAAACTCACCCCGACTTGACCTATCCAACACAAGCAGAACATCTAGCTCATGCTTGCATTTATCTATCTCAGGGCTCGATATGTGTAGTCTTTTTTATTTTTTAATTGCAAGTATTTTTCTGGAAAGCACATACCAAAAATTGGTGTGCGAATTCCCATGAATTTGGTCCACTGTTCGTCCACGAGAGAATCAGGAATGGCAAATACCGATTCCCAATCCTCAGAAGACAAACAATGTTTTAGCTGGTTTTTGTTGTTAGTATTGAATAAACGGCGTTTAAAAGCCATGTTGCTTACCTCTGCTGAGAATTCAATCAACTGCGCCCTGTGATCTGAGATGTGTGTATCTAAGACAACCGCTTTACCATAGTTTGTGTTTGTAAATATGTTGTCAATGTAGCTTTGAGAGGCCCCAACCAAAGACATTTAACCTGAAGAGACGGGACAAATGGTTCTTTGTTTTCCCCCAACATTGAGGCACATTCTATGGTCGATAGATGTAGCGTTGCCAAATTTTAAGTTTACGAGTTACTGTACATACTTTTTTCATATTAAATTATAACACTAAATACTTATTTTCCCCATTTTTGATTCATCAAAAACCGGTTCTGAAGTTCTTACATGTCAATTGCCAGAATGCCGCTTCCCTTGGTTCCGCCTTGTTTTACCCCCAAAATATTTATAGTGTGCACGTAGTAAAGTAACTGCACCAATAGATTGAGAGCATTGGAGGTCGACGACCGACGGCTCTTCCCCATTCGAAGTATACTAAGTTGCTAACGTTTCAAAACCAGTGAAGGCACTGCTGTAAATATGTTTTTATTACGCATGCATCATAATCAACGATTATCGCACGCTGCAGCGTGCTTAAAATGATGTTTGTGATGCGCCTACTTTTTTAAAGGTTGCTATAGAAACATTTGATTATGTCAAATGTGACAGATTAATATATTCGTCAATCCCTTAAGTTTAATATTTAAAACATTTTTGAGATTTAGAATAGCGTATGATATACGTGTATAAGAAGTCTTTAAAGCCCTTGCGACTTACAAAACACTCCGCTGCGCGTCGTGTTTTGAAATATGTCGCGCGTGCTTTAAAGGCCCTCTTATACACTTATATCATAATATACTATTATCTACTTTAATTATATTATATACCTACCTAATACGGGTACTTACTAATACAATAGCTTTATAGAAATACCCTAACAATTTACTGGTTTAGCAAATCTAAATAAACCAATTACAATTGCCAATACTCTAGATTTAATCTTTTTTTCTAGATATACCAGTTTATTTAGGAGATTTTTTTCAGTGATAGTAGCATTTATAATGAAATGAAAATATACTTTTAATAGGTATTTAATAGAAGAAAATAGTTATTAAGCTACTTTTTGAAGATGTCTTTAACCAGATATTTGTCATATTTATATGATTTTAAATAAAATTTGTATGCTTCAGTTCCTTTTTATTTGTCTCAAAAATAATGATAAGCAATTTATTTTTAGGCTAGCAGTGGTATGATTTAATTTTTCGTTGAACCATTGAGAGCAGAAAAACTCTATGTGTCACAAAAACGTTTAAATCGGGATAAAATTGCGTATTTTTGGTATCTCATAAATTTCGTGTTCAAATTTGAAATTATTCAGGAAATAAGTTTTCGGAAATTTTATTTCATTATTAGCTGCTGAATAGTATATTATGCAATGACCATTCATTGCAAATGTAAGTTGAATATACTTTTTTCTTCAAACGTCAGTAAATCCGTCATTACTCGACTGTGTAGGCGGCCGTGAAGTTTCATTTTTCCTCCGCCGGAGCTATACTTTTCACTTTTCCGCCGGCGGAGGTAAAAGTGTTACCATAGCAACATAGATACAAACAAACAACAAAACAAGCGTCAACAACTCAATAATTATTAAACTAAAATTTGTATTTATCACTCAATTTGTGCACTGCATTTCTAAAATTCACTAATTTAGGAACAAATTGGTTATTATTTAATCGAATTTACTCAATAACTGCTTATCAATACGGAATTAAAACGCAATCGGAGACGCGATTTAAAAAAAAATAATTATTGTTGACAGTGTCCACTGACAGCTTTATGTTACATTACTATAGCAACAACCTGTGCCTATTCATCGACACCGCGCCGCGCCGGTCTAAGCCGCATTGCGATCCCACTTATCTTTGATAATTATTATTATTACTATTAAAAAGAGATGTTTTTGCATTAATTTGTCGACATTTGAAGAAAAAACAGCATATTTTATTTGGAGGAAAAGTTACTTTTCATGGCTTGCTCTTTATTAACAGCCTCACTCCGTTCGGCTGTTAAACACGAGCGCGGCATGAAAAGTATCACTTTTCCTCCATATAAGATAATATACTATTTTCTTCAAACGTCAGTAAATCCGTCATTACTCGACTGTGTAGGCGGCCGTGAAGTTTCGTTTTTCCTCCGCCGGAGCTTTACTTTTCACTTTTCCGCCGGCGGAGGTAAAAGTGTTGTCATAGCAACATAGATACAATACAAACAGACAACAAAATAAGCGTCAACCAACTCAAGATTTATTAAACTACAATTTGTATTTATCACTCAATTTGTGACTGCATTTCTAAAAATCACTAATTTAGGAACAAATTGGTTATTATTTAATCGAACTTACTCAATAACTGCTTATCAATACGGAATTAAAACGCAATCGAAGATGCAATCTTAAAAAATTGATTGTTGACAGTGTTCACTGACAGCTTTATGTTACATTATAAGCAATTTTTCGCAAGGTTAATCCAGCATAAATGGTTTAGGTTTTGAGCATAATTTAACGTTTTTGCGACGTAACCTAAAGTAGGGGAAATGTTCATGACGTCATCGTTAGGTCAGTCAAGCATAATCTGGTCTGGAGCGGGTTTTCCTTGGGTTATGCCATTTGTCAGAGCTTGAAAATGGCGGGATTTTAGCTGGATATAAATATATATAAAATATAAATTTCTCCATTTCTGGTTTTATGATTACTAGGCGATTCGCCGATTCGTTTATGCTAGGCTAGAACAGGTTAGGTCCAAAACTGAGCAAACAAATCAGCATCAAGCAAAAACTAGCGTTTTCGCCAACAAATCCGAAGTAACTCCAGTGTATCATACATTTATGTTGGTGGGGACAGGTATATGACGTATAAAGGTTAATTCATCATAAATGAGCATACTCTAAATCCGATACGAGAAAAATCCCTTTATATTTACCGACACCGGTCTAAGCAAGGCCACCTACGACCGTGGTCTAAGCCGCCTTGCTAACCCATTTATCTTTAATAATAATTAGATATTATTACTATTAAGAAGAGATGTTTTTGCATTAATTTGTCGACATTTGAAGAAAAAACAGCATATTTTATTTGGAGGAAAAGTTACTTTTCCTCCATATAAAATAATATACTATTTACACTCATGAGACTTTATGACACTCGCTTACGGCTCGTGTCACCAAACTGTCTCATTCGTGTGAAGTCTTATTTTCAGCACTTGTTGCATAATATACTATTTCTATTTTGGTATCATAAAGAAGTCTTTTCGATACGCAAAGTAGTGTCGAAAAGAAGCTCTTTTCGACACTATTTTTGATGACTGGTTGCTATGATATTAACAAAATTGTGCAATGTCAAAGCTCACTAGCAAAAATTTCGACACCGTTTTGAATGGGATTCCTAATAATACAGACGTCAAAAGTGACAAGATGGCCGTCCAACTTTAGATCGCGACTTGAATAAATTAATGTTTTTCATTAAAAAACGTGCAAAATAGCACTCTTCGCCCAGTTTTGTTTGGTTTCAAATGGACGTTTTAAAGCCTGAATTTGTTCGACGCGACGCGACGTGTAGCTTTTTTGTATTTCGTGAGTGATTTCCTATAAATATTTTTTATAAACTTTATATCAAAGTAACGATGGGCTTGCGGTGTGAGGTATGCAAAATCTACAGTTATTATTGTCCGAACCTGAGTTTCCACAAGTAAGTAAAAGTAAATGAAACACAGTAGTACAGTGGGCACCATTTTGTGATGTGATTAATTAATATTTTATAATACTTACCTATGTATGTGATATTAATGGCTAATCTAATATGTTTGCAGTCATTTACCAACCTCTATTAAATCATTTTTGAAGTGAATACTTCTTTGGTTTCATGGCAAGGACACGGAAAAATTTCGTGACACAGCAAAATAACTATTTTGTGTTAACTAACCTTCAGAACCCATATCTAACCCAAACTAACTCAATCTAACCCACACACTATAAATAAAACATAAATATATTTTAAATAATGCACCCGAATAAATACCATCATTTCAATTTAAACGTATTTACTTTATTGAAATTATTATTATGATGGACTCACATTTTCAAAGTCTACGTCTATGAACTGTCCTTGCGTTCGTTCAGGCGGGGGCGGGCAATACTACATTTAGTAGTGGGGATGAAGTTTGACAAAAGTTTGTACACGATACATAAAAATATAAGGAGGCGGGACAATCGTTTTGTTGATATTTTTGCAAGATTTCGGATTTTTATGAATGAGTTGTCGGGTCTCTTTAGGTTAAATGTTTTTGCCCCCAACAATGCGTGCATATTCAGATATTGATGGTTTAAAGTTAAATGACTCAAACAGAGAAACAAAATCCTGTGCTGACTTACTAATAGTTTTACCTATGTCAATATTAAACCACCTGCAATAAAAGTATGAGGACAATTAAAAACTTTACAGAAAACTAAATCTAATTTACACATTAAAATATCGGTAGGAATTGTGGGGGGACTATAAATACATAAGATTGTAGCTTTTTCATTACCTAGACTAATATCGACCGCTGCACATTCAAATTTAAAATTGTCTGATAGTGCAACAATGTCAGACCTAACATTCCAGTCATGTCCATTTTTTACGAATATGGCCGCACTGTAATGAACGCCGATTTACCCTAATCCTCTACTGGCCGTTTCGTCAATCTTTGTTCATTAGCTGTAAACGGGTTCG
>MU183884.1:2094-24289 GCA_016904865.1 Pissodes strobi | reverse complement strand
CTATCGGTTTTTGGATTTATAGTCCAAGGGCAAATGACTTCCAATATTTATTTTTTTCATTTGAACGATTAAAATTTAACTAAAAGTTTTACATTTCTTCAGTTAAATCGGGTACCCGGGCCTGGACATCACAGCACCTCCATGTTCACCTTCATTCCTACAAACTGATGAGGCAAGCTCGTAGCCGTTAAGCTTGTACTTGATCAGTTGTGTTGCAGATTTCCAGTGTTCACTAATGCATATTGCAAGACAATTATTGTGACTTGTTACTAGGTCTTGCAATGCATCAACACAATTTCCAATAGATTGTATGTTCTGATGCAGAATACAGTAATTTTTAATGCTATTTTTCTGGGTGTTGTGATTGAGCACCCTTTTTAAGCCCTTTTGTGGGACACTGTCCTCCTCAAGTTTAAAAACTTGTTAACAATAATCCCCTTTGGCCAAGATTCAGGGCTCGAAACAGTTGCCTCCTTACTGCTTATATCGTGACAAGGTAATAGATCAAATCCCATATTTTTGGCTTGTAAACTATCGTAACGGATTTGGTTAAAAAGTAGTTTTTTTAAATATACCACTTAATTATTAAAAAGGGAAGACCTAAATGAAAAAAAAATCTATCATTTTCGACGTCTTTGTAGAGTACGGGGAAAAGTTTTCCGGTGCGTGCGCACGGGAAATAATTTTCCCGTTCCCTAATTTCAAGTGCCGTAATTTCCCCTAACAATGGTCCAGTTTTTGTACTTTTCACCAATTTTTAGATAATAAGCGGTCATTTTTTGTTCAATATATTTTTTTTGCTGCAACATCAGAGTATAAAGAGAGAGTTTCTGTAAAATTTAGATGAAAAAAAAAATGTTTACGATATTTAAAAATTTTTGAAAATGGTACTTTGTTGTGCCTTAAGTTGCCCAATAATGGTCCAGGGGTTCCTTTATCATTGTGGGCTATATTTGGCGCTCTAAAGCCTAACAATGGTCCAAATAGGAAACATACTACATATAGGAAAAATTATCCCTGCCCTGGGTTGTTTATCAATAGGCCTGATATTTCGCTTGCAGTTTGACGTGAACTAAAGCTAATAAAACAACAGATTTAAACATACAAACTTGTGTTGCTTTTATGACATGAAGGACAACAACAAACCTACAACAAGATAAATATAAGAAACATATATTTTAAAGAAACTGGTACTTTAAAAAAAATTACCAAAATAATGTGGCTTATCATATTATTGCCTATAACAAAATACAGTAATACTTTTGTAAGAAAATAAGAATTAAACCCTACCGCACTTTCTTCCTATAAGATTTCAACATCTTCTTCGTCCACTTCCTCCGTATGTTAGTCCATTTAAGAAGGACAGATGTACTAGGGGTATATATGGAAAAAGGGATTGTACATTTTTTAGTTTTTTCCCTGAAATTTTTATTGGTTCCATGTACTTATTTTTGAACTTACATAAGGGTGTATTCACAGGTCTGCCCATTTTTGTAACATTCACTTCTTTATATTCACCGTTTACGGAGTGTTTAACAAAACAAGATTTTGTTTTTTTCGGCTTTAAAGTGGAAGGTATATACACCAGAGAAGTCTAAATTTTCTTTGTTAGTCGTCCGAGCACTCTTCTGTATGTTGGCCAACACGAGTTCAAAACTGAAAAAATCTTCTTGCTGCATAACTGTGACCTTAAAAGGATTCTTGTGGGTAGCCTCCTTGACGATTTTGTGCCAACCTTCTGGAGAATAAACTTCAGGAGCATATTTTCGTTGTCTTTTTTCTATTAAGGCGAAGTCCCGATCCGACGGTAAATAATGGGTACGTCACAAGAAAATGGTGTGCTATTGTTTTAAACCATTTCTCTTTAACTAGTTGTAACCAAAATGCCATAAGCAGCCAATTTTTGTTTTGCCCAGGGCAGTTGTCCGTGAATATAACAAGATGATCTACATATTTGTTTTCTTTAAGAAATTTAAGAAGTACAGAAGTAACATCATCCGCTCCACGTTTGGCTTGATTTTCTGTCCATAAAAACATGTGACCCTGTTCAGCCGTACAATCGTGTACGCCAAGGTTTGCCTGCTGCAAATCAAAACTGACAACACGTACGTTTGTAGTATTTTTAGATCGCTCTGTCTCTAATTTCAGAAAATCTTGCATAGCTTTAGCTCTATTTTTGTGTAAATTCAGCGAAGTAGGTAACCTATCCCACATAACATTAAAAGCACATTCACATTCTTAACATATTCGCCTACGTTTGTAGTATTTTTAGATCGCTCTGTCTCTAATTTCAGAAAATCTTGCATAGCTTTAGCCCTATTTTTGTGTAAATTCAACGAAGTAGTGAACCTGTCCCACATAACATTAAAAGCACATTCACATTCTTAACATATTCGCCTAAAGTGCGATGATGAATATTCTTTATAGTAGATTTATGTCACATGCTACGAATATCTTCTTAAAGAACATTCCACATCGGATATGCAAAGAACGTACTTAGGAAAGATTCTCGAAGATTACGTGGCAAGAATATACTTTGAAGCATATTCCTATAACGAATATTCTTATCACCTGAATGAAATATAACAAAAATCAGGTGTTCTATGTTTTCTGAAAGATTACATTTTGTGTTTCCTACTCATCAAATCAAATAAATCATTTTCACTTATTCGTACCGGTGCGGTGTGGTTAATTATGAGCATTTTGCAACTGTTCGAATTTCGAATATAAATATACCTCTATAAAAAAAAGGCTCCATTATACTGGACCCTACAATACGTATTGTATAATCATTGCGACGTAATGAGTGTCTAGTTTTAAATGACTTATATAGTGTTATTAAGACGGGTATTTAATTTATATCATATTATAAGGAGAAGCATCTAGCTCTTATGCTATATCGCAACAGGCCTCGTGGCCGAGAGGTCTAGATGATTGAATCTCAATTCGGCGGCTATCGGCGCGACGCGGCGGCCCGGGTTCAAACCCCCGTTGCTTTTTTTTTTATTTTATGAAAAATATACCTTTTGAGGACATGACAGGCATTTTTTGCAATAATTTAAAGCGCACATTCTTAGTAAGTTATACATCACATGCATATCACATATATGGGCACCTGATACTGGTGTCCTGTAATATATTCTTAGCATATGCTATGCTGATCCTGAATGCTTTTTAGGGAGATTCCTAGCATATCTTCATGCCGCAAGATAATATTATTAACAGGTGCCAAGCATGCAAAAATGTTATGTGGGTTGTTCCTCTATGTCATCCTTGTTTGATTTGGCAATATCAAGCTTGATGTTTCACTCGTCACATATTTTACATATGTCGGACTTGGAAGTTTAAAACCGATCTTGTATTCGGTGCAAAATATCTTGCGGTAAGCACTTTGTTTAACATGATTAATGTTTTGTTGTTGACGGAATATAATAATCCTTGTACAAGCTTGCTATGGACATATCGCAGTTAAGATACATTTTGTTGATATTATTTCCTCTACTAGTGGCTCTGATATTTTGGTACAGCATTTATATGATTTCTGACAGAATGTTTTTGGTCAGCGCTTAGTACATTTGGTCTACTTGCATGTTTACCACGTCTGTCTTTTATAGGGACAACAGCTCCGGTTGTCTTCATTTTGACAATATGGTCGATTCTGCCTCGACAATTTTGGAGCCCATTGATACTCATAAATTCGACCTTACATACCTTGACATCCCTACCATCAACATTTGCAATATACTGAGCTGTAAACTGTCGACTAGATTCTTGACGTTTTTGTTTTTTCTTGTAAGACCTTTTCTTTTTTTTCAACACGAATAGCACAAAAAAGGTAACTGTTCTGAAGATCATAGGAACCAAGATCCCAGAATTTTGTGCAGATGTTCTTACGGCTATTATATATTGAGCTTGTCTCGGCAGTTCTTCTGTCATCTGCATGGGGAGCCCAATTCACGAGGCTTCATAAGTTTCCTGCTTTTACTGTCGAATATTCTTGTCCTAAATTGCGTCTTCTTTTCCATTTCACGTGTTCATAGTTCTCGTCCCGTCTTTGCCACCAACGAGTTGGCGGAGTTTTTTCTGGTGTAGTTTCAGTTATTCTTGATAATTTAGTAAGTACAGGTACAGAAGCGCCTCCCTGAAACTAAATATTCTTAATAGCAATAACATGATAAGCCACGTTCAAATTCTCGATAGTTTTGTTTTGGTAAAAGATGATAAGCCACAAAACAAAAACAAATACATATATACCTCACTTGTATCTGAATTTTCGTTTTCGTCATGATTTGATGGTTCAAAATTCCTATCCACCACACTATCACTTGATTCATAAAATTCACTGCTTGAACTGGAAATGTCACTTAAAATAGGTTTATTATCAAGAGGCGCATACGAACCGGCCGCCATTTTGATGTGGCTTGTCACGTTTTAAAGTGAAGTTTGTAGCGAACTGCCTAATAGCATTAACTTGATTCTAGGCATAGTTGCTCCATCTATCGGGCAATAGTCACAACTTGTTTACTGTGGCTTATCATATTCATGCTTAACTAGATTAAGGAATAAAACAGATTTTTGTCTATGTGTGGCTTATCATGTTATTACAACAAGCCCTTCAATTGTTGTATTTCGAGTTACAATTTTTCACATAACCTTAAAAATTACGAAAATATAGAAACTAAATCAAGCTGTATTCATTTCATAAAAATGATAATCCAAACTTATATGTGACCTTAAATATACCCTTATAAACTAAATCTAACTTACCGAAAAAGCAGAAGTGATGAAAGTTTGCAAGGTTTGTGAAAATCGATAAAAACTACTATTTTTCTTTCGCAACGCCAGCACGTGATGTTGACAATTCGCTTCTACCACTCGGCCTGCATTTCAACTCAACTGGTTAGCCGATTGCCGCTTGAGTTGGCGACAGAAAGATGTCGCTAACTACAAATTTGCATGGAATGGTATATTATATACACGTGGACCTTGGACCATAAATGCGGCCCAGGATTATTCTTAGGGGAAATTATGGTGCTAAATTGGCAGTTATTTAATTACAAAATAAGCATAAAGTATAATAAATTGGGTTCAAATTATACAGCGATGCAGTTTACAAAATTAATCTAATATATTTTTATTTTAGCGTCAATAGTCTAATTTTAAGTAAAATTATTTTATTTATCCTGACCTTACTTTTTGATTTCAGAGAGGTATTATGACAAATATCGTTCATTACAAGTACAGAAACAGCTTTTCGCGTGCTTGCACGACTTTCGGTGTTCAGCTACGCCTCACACCTGAAAGTGTCGTGCACGCACCGCAAAAGCCTCTAGTTTCCGGTCTGGTAATGAAATATACTATACCAACACTTGGAAGATTTTACGGAGCGCTTCCAAGGTATTTTAAACATGAATATAATATACCGAGTTGGGCTAATTTCGCAAACACAGATACTAAAAAATCATCAAATTTGGAAGAGGAACTCTTAGAACTCAAAGTAAAATTCAAGCATGGTTATCAAGAGTTCTGGCTTCAAAAATCAATACAAATTCTCTACAATGGATTGTGGGAAATAACACAGAATATTTTAATTGCATTTCCTTCGTCCTATATGATGGGTGAGCAAGAATTCCGTGCAGTAGCTAATTTACTGTCAAAGAGGCACGAAGTACAATCAATGAACCTGACAATCTTCGATTCTTGTTAACCAAATTGGAACCCGGCATTAACAAACTGTTAACACATCACCAGCCTCAACCATCTATTTTTTTTTACTTATTATTAGTTTTGTGTTTATCTCATCATTTTTCATTTCTTATTGATTATGTGTTTATTTTAAAACTTGAATAAACAATTTTATTGTACATTTTGGTAGTAGTTTTATTAATTTCTGCTTTATGATTTTAATAGATAAATAAACATATAAATTAGGTACATATAACATGCAACAATATTTTAATATTTCATATAAAATGGACTATGAGGACATAGAAATTTTAGCTTAGTTACTGAGAGTATCGGTAGATGGATATTTTGAACTTCTTGTAAAAATAACCACAACCATAACTTTTGTACACAAACGCCTTGCCTTTCATATTAACCACGCATGGAAGTAATTATTTTTCTCTTAAAACGACTGACAAACAAAAAACTTATTGCTCTTTTCTGCATGACAAAATTTAATTTAAATAAATCGAAACTACAACTAGCTCAGAAAATGCCGTATTTCAGATAAGATCATGTTAAAAAGCAATTGATTGTACAGGGTGTCCCAAATTCGAGCCTCATCATTGGGATCTCGGAAACTAGAAGAGATACGAGGTCGGTTAAATTGAGGCAAAGTTGCGCAATTTGATGCTCATTAAAATGCCACCTTAAAAGTTAAAAAAATCCGAATACTTCCGAAGATATTTAGAAAAAACCGAATATTCTCGATTTCATTTTTATTTTTTTATGACTTTATTTGAATAGATATAACAAAATAAATTTCATATTCTCATTGCTACTTTTTCTGATCTACAAGATGGTGTTATCAGATTTTCAAACCGACGTTTCGTCTTTGAGCTGCCATAATCAACTTTGTTTTTTTAAATACGGCCCTGGATTTTTTATTACGGACTTTAAGAGCTTCTAATGTCCCAAAACCAATGATGTATCGCACTTATTCGAAAAAATCATTATGATTTTCTGGTAAAATCTTACCAAAAATATGTTCTCTGTCTCTCTCTAACACATGAGGTCTTATGGAAAATGCCATTAATATGAATTTTTCGAATAAGTGCGATACATCATTGGCTTTGGGACTTTAGATGCTCTTAAAATCCGTAATAAAAAATCCAGGGCCATATTTAAAAAAGCAAAGTTGATGATGGCAGCTCAAAGACGAAACGTCGGTTTGATAATCTGATAACACCATCTTGTAGAACAGAAAAAGTAGTAATAAGGATATGAAATTTATTTTGTTATATCTATTCAAATAGAGCCATAAAAAAATAAAAATTAAATCGCGAATATTCGGTTTTTTCTAAATATCTTCGGAAGTATTCGGGTTTTTTTAACTTTTAAAGTGGCATTTTAATCAGCATCAAATTGCGCAACTTTGCCTCAATTTAACCGACCTCGTATCTCTTCTAGTTTCCGAGATCCCAATGATGAGGCTCGAATTTGGGACACCCTGTACATTTTTAGTTACCTAATTATTCCGACAGCATAACAGGGTATGACATTTTTCGATATGACCTTTAGAATTTACCAAAACCTTCATTTAGTACACAATATATTTTTAATACATAAAACAATTACACATTTTACCATGTTTTGACAAATATATATAGAATAATTTAATATAAATTAAATACAGTACCTACAGGCATACAAACAAAAACCATGTCTAAATTTACATTGCAATGGGATATTTACAAATGACAATTTATGGTAGATAATACCTAACTACTAAATACATATTTTTATCTCAATAAAAAATGTGCATAATATAAAACTAAACACCAAATAGCCAAAGTCCTTTTTAAGTGATCATTACTGGAAGTAAATATCATACACTATAACAAGGAGTTCCATCAGCATTCCAAGTATTTTTCATTTTTTCAAAAACGAAAGTGAGATATAAAGCTGAAATATAAAGTACAAAATGAAATGATTTGGGTTTATAATACATGTTTGGTCAATGCTTCATATTACAAAATACAGATTTGATTTTACTGAT
The DNA here is from genome assembly GCA_016904865.1 of Pissodes strobi. Taxonomy (NCBI): domain Eukaryota; kingdom Metazoa; phylum Arthropoda; class Insecta; order Coleoptera; family Curculionidae; genus Pissodes; species Pissodes strobi. Next base: position 16,566 of record MU183884.1, on the reverse strand, counting down.
GTCAGTCAGCAAGCATATAATCCTCCAACAACTCGCTCTCCTCTCCCCTATGCAGCATATAAATTTGGAGTTGAAATTTTTAATTCTAAGATATAATTCTGAATTTTTAGTTGTAATATTGTGCATTTTCTCTTTAAATAAAATACATAATAATAATCATCGACACTACAGCTTCTTATATAACTGTAGTATATCCAATTAAAATTTAAAATGTTACCACTCAAGCTTTTTTACATCATTAATGTTTTTTACTCATGCTGATTTTTTTTTCAATTTTAACCTTAAATTATTATGTATATTTTAATCATCACTAATGAATAATTTTTTCGTATTTCCTTTAATTTACTCTCTTTACCATTTTAAAATAGAATAATTTTTATTTGTATGATTAAAATGTATTTTTATACCTGCTTGAGATTGTTTCTATGCGAACATATATGTAAATTATTGAATTTGACATCAAATATATAATTACTGAATCCCCTATAACTATAACAATTATCTATTGAAATGCTAACTAGCTATTATGTCTGCCAAAAAAAAAACTTACAGGAAGCCTCCCATTCACTCTTGGACAAAGTGCCAATCTTTACTTGATCTCCTCTGCATTCTTTCTGTAAAAATTCTTTGGCATGAACGTAGTCATCGGAGGCATTTCCTACTAAAGTTGCCCCCACAATTGGTGGAAAACTTTCCAGCGCTCGCATATTACCAAGAAGTTGTCTACCTAAAATGTTATATGTGTATGATGAAAAGCATATTTACCACTTGCACAAAAAAATATAAAAACGGAATTTCTTCCAATCATTTCAACTTCTCACATACAGAATATCGCAAGTATTTTCAATAATCACTACATGTTAAACCATTGCCTATTCGTTGTTTATTTGAAAGTAGCAAACCATGTTAAATTTTCATCAAACACGTTGTTTTGAGCTTGCATTGTCTTTATTTTTGTTTGTCATAATATGTACAGAAAACCCACTGACCTTGGCCAGTGCATCAATCAGTGATCGAACTACCCTGCTGCAACAAAACAAGGTATAATATCATCGGAATACTGCATAATAAAGACTTGCAATAGTCCGACATATTTGAAGACATAGATCACAAACATTAAAAAGGATTCGAAATAGAATGGTTACTCTGAAAAACGGATAATAAACACTAAATAAAAATTAGAAAATCGAAGAATATCCGAATATATTAGAAGAATAGCAGGGGATCATAAAATCGATATTGCATTGTTACTTCAAAAATGTGTGCAATAGTATTCTACAATTAAACTAGCCAGCTGCTGACTTTTACTAAAACAGCAACCTCTTTCGTAAAGCCTCAAATATGGTTGCTTAAGAAACTAACCCATATCTGAAAGACAAACTGTTTGAATTTTAATATTTTGTGTATATCAAGAATGACAGTCCTTGGTTTAAGTTAGTTTGGGTTAGGTAACAGAGCAATAAGCCTGTAATTTGAAACCGGATCATCTCCTTTGAACAGGATCAAAACTGTGGCAATATTCAAGCATCATGGTCAGTTAACTACATAGAAAGACACATTTACTTATTTACACACTCTACCAAAACGAATAAGGTATCAAGCTCCAAAAATATTTTAACTGAAATTTTATCCCATTTGACAGCTCCATCTCCCGTGTTCGTGCAGATCAGTCGGCTTCCAAAAGAAAGAAACCTGCTATAAACCGTCTCATTTGCTCATCAGATAGTATGGAGTCATCTTGTGCAGATTTTACCATTCTATCAACTTGTTTACAATATTCCATGTTTAGCGTTATTTTTTAAATAAAATAATTTTAATATTATAACGCATGTGCCTACAGATTTAAAACTTTGCATGCATATGGGAAATATTTCCTAATTAAATGCAAAGAGTGCATATTGCGGGACGAAAGCCTTAATCCTTGAGTAATCCAATTTTTCTTGTTTTTTCTTTGGTGCTTTCGAAAAGTGATAGGGGAAGCAGAATTAAATACTACACACTGTTAAAAAAAAAACATAAAGTGATTCTCAAAAAACGAGACAGTTTGCTATTGAATAGCATATCCTATCGATATTTAATTTTGTGTGGAACCTACATTTTATAGTCTTTGATGTGGGTAGAAAAATAGGACAACTACATGAAACTAAAGCTTATTGGCAAGAACCAACAACCAAGTTCGAAAATAATGAGAACGAGATGGAATGTATCTACCAAGTCACATGAGAGTGTAGTAAGGCGTACAGGAATTTAAGAACATCTTTAACACACGCAAAGAGAGGAAACAACAAAAGAGTAAGCCAAATAATATAATATGAACTTATCTTAGGCTCTATTATTAGGTCTTAAAGTTTCATAATTCACACAAATTATAATAATATAATAAAATAACATTAAAATTGAGATTTAATCACAGAGTTTACACTTAACAGATAGTAGTCAATATATAAAACACATTAAAATTCATAGTTAACATATTCTGTAAAGTTAAAAAAAGCATTTTGGATTAATATGCATTTAATTCCTTTTACATAATCATTAAAAGAGAGCTCTCTAAATTCACTGGGTAAATTATTTAAAAAATTTACTGCCCAATACTCTGGGCCAGTCTGACACCTTATCAGTCTATTTATTTATTTATTTATCTACGCTACAAGCCATTTTTCTATATAAATAATAGTTACACTATAAAAAACATAATAATTATTATCATCATACAATATAATACCAAAAGCTAACAAAAATCACAATTTACAAATATATCACCATATTACTTAACAAAGCCATAACACCTCATAAAGAACGAACACTATCATTAAGATCACATATAATTTTATTTAATTTGGTTTTAAATGATGCTCTAGTCGTACCAAAAATATCAACCTCAGGATGATCGTGGAAAATGCCATTAGCAGTCCTCAGCATGCGAGTTATGGGATCATTCTTACCATAATTTGTGGGATGAAATGGAACCAAGAAAACATCAGTATGTCTACCCCTTCTTGATGTTGAATTCAATGGAACCAACGACAACAACTCAGAAGACTTAATGCTGCTCTCAATGATTTTATGCAAGAAGCAAACATCGGCCTTTCATCGACGTGAATAGAGACGTGACACATTTAGAGCCCGAAGAATATCCTGATACTCATATTCCTCCCTAGCATATCCACAACGAAAAGCCACCACTCCAAGGAACTTTTTCTGTACCCTTCCAGCTTCCTCGTTCCAAACATCGTAACAGGGAGACCACACCACAGAACAGTACTCTAGGACTGAGCGGACAAAACATGAGTAAAGCTTAGTAAATGTTGAAATTGACAAATCAATAAAACCCAGCATCCTGTAAGCCCGTGACACAATATTCTGAATATGAGAACTAAACGTTAATTTTGTATCAAATGTCACTCCAAGGTCCTTTACTTCGGTACATGATGGAAGGCTTAGATCACTCGACCTGTAATCAAAGACAATAGGTACTATTGATCGTGTGAAAGAAATTTTGTAACACTTTGATATATTGATCCCCATCCACACCAGTAAGAAAATATTGTTCGAATCATCCTGAATACATTCTGCATCCCTAGCAGATGCAACCGATGCAAAAAGCTTTATATCATCTGCGAACATTAGGAATTCACATTTTTTTATGCAGGGTACTAGGTCCAATAAGAAGATTGAAAAAAGGATCGGACCACAATGCGAACCTTGAGGTACCCCAGAAGGCAGAGGCGGACATATCACCGGGTAGTTCGGTGCGCCGCCCTGGGGCTCAAGGTTCAGAAGGGCCTTACGATGCCTTAACCTAGTTTTAAAATATACAAGGGGTAGGGGCCCATAAATATCTTTTGCCCTGAGGTCCACGCGTCCCTAGATCCGCCGCTACTAGAAGGGACCTCAATCTCACCAGAAACCCTTCCGCACTGCTTGACAGACTGCACCCTGCAACCGATAAAGTCTGCCAACCAACACAAGACAGGTGCCCCAACACCCAATTTATCAAGAAGCAATGAATGATTTACCCGATCGAAGGCTTTAGAAAAGTCCACCTGCATCCCATTTTCCATGCCATCACCAATAAATCTAAAGTATATAGGCACCAGGTGATTTCGATAACGTGTATTATGGCCATGGACTTCCTGGTGACTCGTATATTGACCTTCGTTGTTCCGAATATAAATAAGGTTCTCCAAGATATACAGTGAAGGCAAGGTGAGTATGCCCAGAGATATGAATGCGTTTTTGCAGTCATTCCTAAACCCCAACCCCGCTAACATCCTTATAGCTTTGCGCTGCAAACCAAAAATACGATCAACATGAGTTGCATGTCCCCATGCTAAGAGCGCATAATATAAATGTGAATGGAATACAGTAAAATAAGCTGTTCTTAAAGAATTCTGCGATAAGAGGGTGCTCAAGCTACGTAGGAGATGCAAGTTCTTGGAGGGCCTAGCAGCAACATGCTGGATATGAAAGCTCCAATGAAGCCTCGGATCTAGATGGACACCCTATATTCATCTGGCCCTCGGCTGATGACTCACCATTCACTCTTATCCGCTGGCATCTGTCCCTTAGGTAGGATCCAAGGAGTTCTATGCTCCGACCCTGCACGTTGTATTGTTCCAGCTTTCCAAGCAAAAGCCGGTGGTCCATGCAATCAAACGCCTTACTGATATCACATGACAAAACAGAGTTATACTCCAGGTTGCGGAAACTCTCCAATATACCCGAGATTAGGTCCAGAATCCTAGCACAGTACTCTTGTTTTTCCGGAAGCCAAATTGACACCCGCTAAATAGCACCTCGTTTTCGAAATAGGCAACCAGTTGCAGAGCCATGCACCTCTCCACGATCTTGGATATGGTAGGAAGAATATAATATTTTTCTGGTAGATCATAAGTCCCTTTTTATGTATGGGGACAACTATAGCCTGTTTAAGGACCGTAGGGAATGTGTTTTCTGTGATACAAAGATTTATTAGTTTCGTGAGTATTTAATCGAATTAGCCTTTACTTGATGGAGATCCATAACTAAGAACCACTTAAATAAGCAAAGTAAACCACTTAAAGAGTTCCACTAACTTTATTTAAACATGAAAAATCAATACATGAACACCATCTTAGCAAATATTGCTTATATTGGTATCGATATGTGGATGACATTTTAGTTTGTTTTGATGGGACGTCAAGACAATTAGACATTTTCTTAGAATTTATTAACATATTACATCCCAATATTAAATTTACAGTAGAATTTGAACAGGAACCCTCTATTAATTTTTTAGACCTCAAAATTTCAAATGTAAACAATAAACATACCTTTGACATCTATCGCAAACCATCTTATACGGATATAATTATTCACAACTCATCTAACCATCTGTACAATCAAAAAATGGCAGCATTTAATAGTTTTATACATAGAGTAAATAACATTCCTTTGTCTGAAGATAATTACAATAAAGAGATTAATATAATCAAACAAAATGCTGTGAATAATGATTATAAGGTTAACATTGTTGATAATTTAATTAAAAATTATGATACCAAAAAAGCTTTAGAATTGGTGTACCCAAAATTAATAATAATGAACTTAACAATTATCAAATTTTAACACACACAGGAAAGTTAACACAAAAAATATCACAGTATATAAAAAATAAAGATATGAATGCCAAAATTGCCTTTAAAACCAACAATAAAATTAGTAAGTTCATTAAAAATAACAAATCCCCTACACCTAAAAGTAAGAAAAATGGTGTCTATAAATTAAATTGTGGTTCGTTTTCCAAAGAACACCAGTCTTGTTTCATTAATGGCAAGGATACTTCTAACTATGCTTGTCATTTAATTAATTAAAACCACATTGTCCATAATGATTTCAATGTTTTACATATTGAAAATAAAGGTAAAAAATTAAGTCTGTGAGAAATTATGGAAATCAATAAATATAAAAAATTGAATATATTACTTAACGAACAAACTGATTTTGGATTTTCTTCGTTATTAAACCTTTCCTAGAAATTGTTAACTTCTTTCCTTTGCTATTCATAAGGCACCTGGGTCAAGATTATTTTTTGTAATTTACCTGCAACAACTGAACTATATAATTTTAGCATATTTTAGTGTAAGTATTCACATTTGAAAAAGACGTTACCGTCGAAACACGTGTCATGTTTAAATAAAGTTAGTGGAAATCTTTAAGTGGTTTACTTATTTCAGTGGTTCTTAGTTTCGTGAGTGTTTAAATTATAAATGTCACGGCTGTTTTTGTTATTTAAATGGTCATTATTGTAGCTTACTTCTGAAAAAGTGAATTCTGTGTTTGGTTGAACTATGTTTCATAAGATATCTAGTGGGTTTGTGTTCGTGTGTGGAATGTTTTTTATGAGATTTGCAGCTATATTTATGAAGTGTTAAACTCATTTGGACTGATGCTGCATGTTATACTGTTATCTTTGTTTTTCCCCCTATGTGTGTTAATTAAGGTCCACATACTCTTACATTTATTACCTGATGTATTATTTAGTCTATCGTTAGATGCAATTTTGGACTCACTCAATGCCCATCTATATACCTTCCGATACTCTTTATAGTGTTGTTGGAATGCTCTGTATTGCCTACTCAAATCGCCAAGGAAATGAAGGTGTTTCCTCATCGCCTTAAGATCTTCATTGAACCAACCGATGTTGTAACCTTGGTCAGATCTTACAATGTACGTCTTTTCATTACGTGCCTGCAAGGCGGCTTCTTTCAGAATATGAATGAATCTCGTGAATTTAACATCAACACTAGCAGAAGTATCATTAACAAATAGGAAAGAAGTGTTGGCTATTATAATATGAAAGACCCATTTGTGTAACCGGTATACATATCTTTCCCCTATTTTTGAAGCTCGTCCTCGGATGGACTTCAACCCTGACAGATAAGCTCCTGTGATCCGAAATATCAAGCTCCTGCACACCAAAGGACAAAACCGCTGTGCCACCTATTGTTTCTAGTTGCTTCATTTATTGTTTGTTTCATATTAAAGCTCGTCAAGAGATCAATGAGGCTAAGGGTGTTAGCATCATCCACACCAAAAGGAACATTGAAGTCACCAGACAGTACCACGGATTTATCAGAATTCAGAGACCAACATACAATGCGAAAATATATAAATTAAAATTATTAATAAAAATAGAATTCTAAATCACATTCACCTTCACAGTATAAACAAATTCTTTGTACAAGTTTTTCACCAAGATGGCAGATCCACCTCATGAAAACTGCTTCCTCGCAAAGTGCCGTTAATTATATCTCCAATTCCTCTTCTCTCAGCCAGTGCTCACTAATACATAATACATCACAGTCCCTGTCAATCAAAAATGCTTCCAGTTGCAGTCTTATGACGCAGAGATCTTACATTAATGTGAAGTACATTAAGTGATTGGGTGGGTGCAAATGATTTTTGGTTGTTTGTTGGATCTCTAGAGACACCTACACATGGCGCTGAATGGTCAGAAAATGGTTAACAATTATTCCTTTGGGCCAAAATTCTCCGTTCATAACTTGATCGCGGTGCTTGCGAGGCACAGTAAGTCCGAATGACATAGATATTTTCTTTCTCGCAGCTGCAGTCCTGCTGTACACCCTTGGAACGCAAATATTCGAGGACTTTTTCGTTGGTAACTTTTGTATCCATGCCAGAAACAAACAGGAAGGACATCCTTTCCGCGACAAGAAGGCTTGATTGATCTTCGCATGAGCCACTTACCGGCTTTTGTACGTTACTTTCTACCATTCTACTTCTTCGTCTGTCATGTTGCTAGGATATTCTAAGTCTATTGCAGCAGTACTCGTTTCCGCGTTGAGTTTTGTCGATTTCAGGACAAATTGCAGCGCATTTTGGTTAGGGTTGACGGCAACACTGGTCGAAGTGTGCGCCGTACAGTTCATTGGTTGCAGACTTAACTTCATTTTTTGTTTTCAAGGTTAGAATTTTCGGAGTTTTCCAGCTCTCCTTGAAGAAAAGCCATTTTTTCCCTCAGAAGTGTGTTGTTCTCTTCCAATATCTGGTTTTTCCCTCGCAGCTCATCCACAAGAATATTTAAATAGCTGATCTCAACATCTTTTTCAGGATTAGCAGATGCTTGGGCACTGGTATGCTCCTGGCACATTAGTCGCGTATTATCTAACATTTTTCACTTTTTCACCAAAGTCTCTTGTCGCACATGAACGGTGTTAAACTTTTCCGCATGGTACGCATACGATTGCACTATTTAATTTGTTTTTACAGCAAAAATACCGAGCTTTTTGGTGTAGTCACCTTGATTATTGATTTGATAGTGAAATATCTCAAAATAACAACCTCTAATATTTTACTATAACATCTACTCTCCTGCCTTAAAAAATTATTTCGGATTTTGTTGCCAGGTTTGTCAAGAAAATTTGTTCCCACAAAAAATCATGGAAAATTATTATAGTTAATAAAAATAATCAGTACCTTCATCTTTCATCCTTTCAAAAAACTGAGAAAACTTCTCTCTTCTAAGTAACTTCAAGCCATATTTCTTTGCTATTTTTACAAATGTAGGAAAATGTACTAAAAACTCTGAACAATCTACTACTCCATCTAAATAAAAGTTATATTTTCCACCAAACAGTGGTGGTTTAGATAAATCAAAATCTAAGGTGACTTGGAATACATCATTTCCAAACGACCCTGCATCTGATTTTCGAGCTCTAGCTATGATTTCATTTGAGTCTAGCATTGTACCTAAAAACATATTTAATTGTCAATGAGAAAACCCAATACTTACATAATCTTACAATAACTAAATAAAAAATTGTACTGGAAATTTATTCCGATCTATAGCAATTAAAATATTTTCCAAACATTACTAAAAAAATATTTTAACTTATTTATATCAATCAATCAAATCAAGCCTTATTGTCAAAAAATTTCAGTTTTTTAATCTATACCACAGTCATCAATTGCTTGAAGCATAAAATTGGAATTATGCCTCACTTAACACCCCCATAACACCAGAGTACTGCATAGACAAACCTGAACTAGCTTTTCAACCATTTTGGCCAAAATCAGCGTTAACGATATAATTGAGAGATCGACAAAATCACCACCCTTAAGAGCCATAATACCACTGGCTCTATTAAGGCATTTGAGAAAAATGCTTGTAGTAAAGGAAATATTAATAGCTTGTGTTATCTAAGGCGTACAAACCTCTTAAGAATTTAAATTTGAAATTGAAGAAATTCAAAGTATCAAGTGAGAGTTAGCTTGTCTAGTTGCAGGTAATCTCGCGCATCTCTGCTGAAGATGATCATTATAAGCTCCTTTACACAAATAGTGCACTATATAAAAATCGGCCTTTCCCATTGGTCGATCCGCATGGCCCTCCGCTCGCTTCGCTCGCTACGGGGGCTCAAGAAAAGGAAACTAACCAGGTGCTAACCCAATCTAACCCAAGACATACCCAAAATCAAGAAAAAAAGCTGTTTAGAAACATAATCTTTAAAAAATAATAAAAAAAAGGAAAGGGGTTGGAACCCGCGTTTTCCAGGTGAGACCCAACGATCTAAACCTCTACACCACAAGAGCTCTTGAGAGAAATCGATTGCATCACGCAGACATATCGTAATACGAGATGGATCGACCAATAGGAGAGGTCGATTTTTACATAGTGCACTATTTGTGTGAAGGATCTTTAAATGCTGAAGATGATAAGTATTGTTATTCAGCCAAGACACAATAAGTCAGGTTCAGAGACAATTATATATATATTATATTATGTCATATTTTTAGTCAGATAAACTGTGATGACACAAGTATAGGAAAATCACAAGTTAGATAGAAAGTTAGTTATTATATTTTAGTTGATTTTTTACATTTTTCCTTACCCTACTAAATATAAAAATTATAACAAAAGTGTTTTACCAATAAAATATCCTCCAGGCTGCAGACATTCAGATGCATTTTTCATCATGCATTCTGCTTGTGGTAAACTCTCAAAACTGTAGTGGATCGCAAATTGGCAGCTAACTAAATCCAATTTTATTGAGGGGTCAGAGTATTTTTCTCTTAACCTCACTTTACCACAGTCAGCATGAACCACTTCCATTGAGAATATATTGCCTACATTCCGCCCTGAAAGGATATAAGAACTTTTATTAATAATAATAATTGAAAAAAATATAATTTATGCGCATACACAATGATAATTTCGTTTAACAGTTTAGATTCTTAAATCTTAAGCTGAATGATGGTCAACTTTCTTAGAACTTTAAAATTATCTTAATGTTAAAATGATGCTTATTACTTGATAAATGGAATTTTCCAATTCAACTTCTTAAGTCTTGCATTCAATTTCTTTTTTTTTATGTTCGGCACACACACAAAAATCCTATATCACTCAACGAGCGGTGCATGTGCGGAAATGAAGGTGGACGTTGGACTTAAAGCACTGTAGGTTGTCGTTTTCGGAAAAGCCGTTACTCGGAACCCCATTCCAGGGTGAGGCAGTCCTCCAGAAAAAGAAGTCTCGTAACAGCGACGTTCTAGGTGTTCGCAACTGAATCGAATGTTGATGAGCAGCTTGTGTCTGACGGATGTTTCTATTTAGGACAATTCTGGGCGGAATCATAAGTGCCAGCTCGTTCGAACATCTTCCCTAGTAGTATCGATAGTAAAGAGAGATAGGTCCCACTTTTCGATACTCAAGGCTATCAAGGCCTTTAGTCAAATCTGGGTCATCCACAAGACGGACTGCTCTCCTTTGTACTGAGTCCAATATCTTGAGCAAGTGTTTGGGTGTCAAGCTCCACACATGGGAGCAGTATTTCAGAGATGGTATTATATGGGCCTTATACAGCAGTAAGTGCTGCTGAGGTGTATACAACTTTTGGGCTCTATAGAGTGCTGCTAGCTTTTGTGTTGCTGCCTTGGTGATTTTGGTGACGTGACTACGCCAAGATATGTTGTTTTCTACGTTGACGTCCAGTAAGCTTATGAATAAGGCCAGAGTCAGTGTTTGTACTGTCATTGATAAGTCAAGGTCCTGGCTTAAGAAGACAGCTGCTTGAGTTTTTCCTGCGTTAAACTGGAAATTGTTTTCCTCACCTCCACGGCGTTCGTAATCTCACTGATGGAGCAGTCTGATTTTCTCGCTCGCGCTGGGATCGACCAGCGGTCATTGAAGTCTTGGACATGATTGCAGATATAAGAGTGCGTTGTCTGCCAAGTTGTATATGGAATTGTTTGCGCTCTCTAAAGCAGGCCACTCACGATACAGCGGCGTCGTACAACAGGATCGTACGACGGCGTTGTACGATTTGATCGAAAGTTTGACGAGGATACACACGATACTGCGCCGCAGTCTGGTCCTGGCACCGAGCATTACTAATAGACTAGAAGTTTCACTCAAAGCCCCGCCCCAGAATTTCCTTTCTTGCTCCGTCGCGGAACCTGGTGAAATGCTAGTTAGCCGCTCAAGCCTCGTGCCACGTTTCATCCCGTTTCGTCTAAAGTCTGGTGTCTCGTCTTTGTAAGCGCAACATCAAAAGTGTCTACTGAGAGTGGACCTTCTAGTCTCTTGTTAATGTTCGGTGGTCTTGGGTTTCAAACATGTCTGATCAAATTGTTTTGATTTTAACGTCGCTTGCTCTTTGCGCAGCGTAGAAACCTAAATGGAAACGTAGATTTTAGTGCAAAGATTGGCTTATTGAACGGGGTTCAATGAGTCATGTTAATTTATTTAGAAGAGTTGCGATTGCATCCAAAGGATTGGGAAACTACCTTTGCATGGTTGAATCTACTAATGTGGAGTTGTCAGCGGTAACTTCTTTAATTCAAAAAGAATACACAGTAATGCGCCATGTAGTCGGCGGCAATCAGCCACACACGGTCAAAAAATCGGTCCAACCGACGGTGTTGTACTGCAGCAGACAAGCCAGTTTGTCTGCGGTCAAATCGTACGACTTCATTGAAGGCACGGGCACACACGATCAAATTGTTTTCAATTTCGTTGGATGCGACAAAATCGTACGATGCTGCAGTATCGTGAGTGGCCCAAGATCGTTGATATAGAGCTGGAACAACCAACTCGGTTGCAGTGTGCTGGTGGTAGTCCGTATGCTGTCAATTTACTAACAATCCGTCATGCCATACCTTACAAAATTCTTTGGATATTTTATGTCGCGAGCCATTGCATGAGATTCGCCGTAGCTCTCGATGAGTTTGGTCTACAGGTAGATCACATAAGTTCTGTTGATCTGTGCTTGCTGAAGGCATACTGGCGATCGCTTATGATGATCAGTTTTTCCATAACTTTAGACATGATCGGAACTAAGGCAATTGCACGGTGGTTATTTGGAATTGTTTTTTACCTTTCTTCGAGATTGGTTGCACCTGAGCTTATTTCCAGATACAAAGAAAGCATGCAGTTCTATATGATATGGAGAAAAGCCTGCATAGTAGAACTGTTAGTTCAGCAGCACATTTCTGAAGCCTGAAGCACTATTGCGGGAACGTCATCCGGTCTTGTGACCTTGTTAGTTTCTAGGCCTTTGAGTATTCGTTTCACTTCACGTTGTTGGCGACATACCAGACCTGAAATTCAGGAATTCACTCTCGGGATAGTTCGGGGAGTTTTTCCTTGAGGATCTAAGGTAGAATTTGTTGCAAACATTTCGACCAGAATGTTCGCTTTTTCTCTGGCCGTTTCCGCTATTGAGCCATCATCTTTGGTCAGTGGTGGAATTGACGTTTTTGAGAAACCCTGATTGATAGCCTTGGCAACTAACCAAGAAGATCTAAATCCGTTAAGAGAGTTGAGAAGCTTGTTCTTGATCTGCTCGTTCTATCCCTCCATTCTCTCGTCAATGGTCTACTTTCACTGGTTGCTAGTCGTTATGAATATATTTCAATTTTCGGCTGTCGGATCTCGGCGCCAGTTGCGGTAGGCGGCCTTTTTAGCAGACCGCTCTTGAGCAGTTTTTCCCAAACCATGGTTTACTGTTTGAGATACATTTCATAGAAGAGGGGATGAAAGCTTCCATACCAGCTGGGATAACTTGAGTTATCTCACAAGCAGATTCAGAGTTGTTTCGATTCCTAAAGCAGACATCTTTCCAGGGAAAATAAAGATGAAACCACGGATGAAACTCGCGAAGGTCACGCCACTTTGCAGATTTGTAGTACCAAATCTTTTGGGGTACCTCTGGCTCCTTTGTTTTGATAGCAATTCACAGGTTGCGAAGATAAGACTTTTGAACCCAACGGATGTTAGACAGTTACGGTGTAGAGGTCAGGGTTAGTTGTTAAGAATAGATCCAGGAGGCTAGCAGAGTCTATTTGACGCTCAGGGATCCTGGCAGGTTAGTCAGCCGTCTGTGACTAATAGCAAAAGACTCGGCTTCCCGTCCTTTATCCTCCTTTTTGTCAGAATGATTCAACCAATCGATGATATATACGTTGAAGTCTCCTACCATTACAGGTTCTGCCGTTAGACAGTTGATCTGCAGAAAATCAATTTGATTGCCAAGATCTGAGAAAAACCGTTTATGTTGGTATTCCCTAGGTGGTCTATACAAGCAACAAATGAATTTTATTGCTGGATCTGTGCTTAATTTGAGCCACATGACATCAAAGTCCTTAGGTTTGTATGAAATGAAAAGAAATATATTACATAAGTAACAGATATAGAAATTAGGTCCCAAAGTGAAATAATGCACCTAGGTAACTGAATACCTGTATGTAGAAGGTGGATCGTTTATTATGGGATGACACCTTATCTCAGAATCTACCGGGTGTGCAAAAAAAAAAGTATACAAAAATTGTTTGGAGTTACTTAAATTTTTAAAATATTATATTTGTATATATACAGGGTGTTCGTATTTTCATGGACAAGTATCAACGTCCTTATTTTAAATAGAATACCCTGTATATTAAGGCATTTTTCAATTCCTCAGAAAATGCTAGATATATTTTATATATAATATATCTATGAATTTCTCCTATTGAAAGCCTTTATTATTTAATTGGAGTTGGTTTCCTTGTAGAAGGGGATCCTACTTTAGTAGTCTGTGTTAGCATTTTTAAAATAAATAAATACAGGGTGATCAAAAATTAACATTAAAAATTTAAATGAAAAAATCGTCATATTTTGTTCAAATGGACAACATGCTTAAAACTCCGTTTTAGTGCATGTTGCCGAAAGTTCCAAATCCCAACATACATCTTCTTAAAAACCTGAATGAAAAAAGATTCTTGGGCATCTACCTGAATAACAGGTTAAGGTTTGAGGGCCACATAAGGAAATTACAATCAAGGATTGCATCAATTTGCTTTGGAATGAGGGTTTTAAGCAGTCAACTGGAAAGACATACAGTAAGGGTTGCTTATTTTCGCTTGATTGAGTCCCACTTAAGGCATAATAATAATAATAATAATAATAATAATAATAATAATAATAATAAT
>MU183883.1:116376-170442 GCA_016904865.1 Pissodes strobi | reverse complement strand
AAAACTTAAATCAACTTTAAGCCTCAATAATGTACACTAAAAAAAAACATAAAATAGCTATAGAAAAGAATTAGTGACGCGAGTCCCTGGGGTAGAATTCGGCCAATGTTTGGGCAGGAATACGCTTCAACATTTCCTTAGGGAAGATACGGAGCAGCTGCCAGCCGATGTCGAGCGACTCGAACACCGTCCTGTTCTCGTAGTTTCCTTGCGAGATGAAGTTCTTTTCGAATTTGGTGAGGAACTCCAGGTAGAGCAGATCGTCCGGAGTCAAAGCTTCCTCGCCGACTACGGCCTTCATGGCTTGCACGTCTTTACCGATAGCATAGCAAGCGTACTGTAATAAATATGAATTTAGTATCCGAACAGTTTGACTAGTAATTGATAATAATTGAGAGGCTCGAGATTCAACCGAGGGGGCATTAAAAGTGAAAACTACCAAATACCTACCAGTTGGTTAGAAACATCAGAATGATCTTTCCTGGTCATACCCTCGCCGATGGCGGACTTCATCAGACGGGACAGTGACGGCAACACGTTCACCGGAGGATATATCTGCCTGTTGTGCAACTGTCTGTCAACGTAGATCTGGCCTATATATTTAATTAGAAAAATTGATGATTACATAGCAAGATAGTTAAATCATAAACAAACAAACCTTCGGTAATATATCCGGTTAAATCGGGAATAGGATGGGTAATATCGTCGTTGGGCATGGTCAAGATGGGAATCTGGGTGATGGAGCCGTTTCTGCCCTCGACACGGCCGGCGCGCTCGTAGATGGTGGCCAAATCCGTGTACATGTAACCAGGGAAACCACGACGTCCGGGCACTTCTTCTCTGGCGGCTGAGACCTGATAAATTGGACAAATATGAAATAAAGAAAACTTGGGGGCCTAAAATGTCATTTTTCTGATAAATATGTTCCAAATCAAGTAAACTACCGCGCATTCTTTGAATTCTAACTGATTTAACTTGCCGTATCGATCGAACATACCTCACGCAAAGCTTCAGCGTACGAAGACATGTCGGTCAAAATGACCAATACGTGTTTCTCGCATTGGTAGGCCAAGAATTCGGCGGCGGTTAAAGCCAGACGCGGAGTGATGATTCTCTCAATGGTGGGATCGTTGGCCAAGTTCAAGAACAGACATACGTTCTCCATGGAGCCGTTCTCTTCGAAATCTTGCTTGAAGAATCTGAAACGGGGAAAACAAAACACATTTTTCTCATGACACTCGGGATTTGGAATAACTTAGTTAGGGTTGGAGAACCACGATTTTTCATTTGATTAAATACTCAATGCTTATAATTAATTAGATTTTTATTCTTAATTGCTTTTCTATCACAAGAAGCATGTACGACTTTGATTTAAGTATTTTAGGATGGCGACGACTGATGTGTCGCTTTATAAACTAGAGCGTAAAAAAAGCGAACAAACGGGTAGATTTGTGTGCTTTCATTGTAAAAAACTTTCCGATAACCTAGTGAAATGTGTAAAGTGCGTGGAACTGTTTCACCCTTGCTGCCTAAAGCAAGCTGCAGCCAAAAAAACGGCAGTTTGTGTTCATCTAGCAGCAGACCCACCGACCGCCATGTTTTCAGTACCGTCGGTCGCTAATGCCGATGCCGATGCCAAAGACGTTGAAATCTCTAAATTAAAAAGTCAAATCAAGGAATTGGAGCAAAAGTATACTTCATTGGAAAAATCAAACGGATGGCTACAAGAAAAAGTTTACAAATTTTTTAGATGTAAAGTCCATTGATTGTAATTTTAACATTGAAAAATGTCTTGAAGTTTGTTGTGTTTATGTTTAACTTGTACGTTTTAGCTGTTTATAGACCTCCCTTGGGCTGTTTCGACACTTTTTTGACTAAACTTGAACATATCTTAAAAACCCTGAGTAAGAAAAAGCAAGTAGCATTGGCTGGGGACTTCAATGTGCACTTCAACACACCCCAAAGAGATGCAGTTTTACTCTGTGACCTGTTGCAGAGTTTTAGTTTTGAACATGAACTCAGAGAACCGACTAGAGGTAACACATGTCTTGACAATATTTTCTTGAATTTTTTACCTGATTTTTCGACTGCCCAGCAATTTGAATTTGATCTTTCTGACCACAAATCCCAGCTCTTGTCTTTTGAATTAAATTTAGGTAACAACCTTAAAATGCATGAAGTCAGACAGTTCCGTCCCCTTACACAGGCTGGATTAATTAATTTTTACAACTGCATAGAAAAAAGCTTCTTCGATTTTATTGACAATAAATCCTTAAATCTAACCTGCAGGATGGAAACGTTTCTGTCTGTGCTGGAGAAATCTTATATTGAGTCTCTTCCACTCAAAACCTTCAAAATTGCCCCTGGTTTGATAATAACCTTAAACTCATGAGAGCATTTCAGACTGCTTGGGGAAGTAAGCAGGCAATATAAACGCCCTGCAATTTCTTTGAGCTTTGTGGTTGTTTTGCAGATAGCCGTTTGGTTTTCGCTCGGGAAGGAGCACGACACTGAGTATATTAAACCTTATTGCTGATATATGACTCATTTGAGAGTCTCCGGTACAGTGCCGTTCTTTTCTGCGACCTGAGCAGGGCATTCGACATGATCTCTTGCTGAGTAAATTGTCCTATTATAACTTTAGCATCAACAGTATTGCTCTTTTAAAATCATACCCGGAGGACAGGTCCCAAGTTGTCAGGGTGGCAGGGGTGTCTTCCGCGGAAAGGAAATTAAATATTGGAGTGCCCCAAGGATCTATCCTGGGGCCAATACTATTTCTTATATATATTAATGATCTTCCTTATAACTCTAAGGATGAAAACTACACCCTTTTCGCGGATGACACCACTGTTTCCTTCTCAGCAGACTTTCTTGATTGTGCAGTGCAGGGACTCGGGGACATGCAGTTGAGGGTAAAAAACTGGTTTGATGCGAACAAGCTTGTCATGAAAGAAGATGAAACAAAAAAAGTTATTTTTTTTTATACACATACACATAAATCAGGTATCAGCGAAGCTGAGTAAGGCCTTGTTTGTTCTTAGGAATCTCTCTCAATGTGTTTCAGATAATGTATTATTAACATCCTATCATGCCATATTCCACTCAATTTTAACTTATGGTATCCTTGTTTGGGGGCACTCCCCTCTTGCAGCTGTGTTGTTTGGTTTGCAGAGAAAGGGAATCAGAGTCTTGGCTGGCTTGGATTTTAGAGATGATTGTAGTGAATCTTTTAAAAGTCTTAAAATATTAACTTTACCTTCTCAATATATTCTCAAAAACCTCTTGTATGTAAAGGACAATTTGGGGAGGTTTAGAGTGCACAGCGAGGTTCACAGCTATGATACCAGACAAAAAAACTTGCTCAACCCCGTCTACCACAGATTGAACAGGTGTTAAAATGGTCCAAGTTATTTGTCCATAAAATTTTATAACAAACTTCCAAATGAGGTAAAAAACTTGGCTAGGGGTCAGTTTAAAAAAAATAAAATAATTTTCTTGTGCTAAACAGTTTTTATTCCTGTGATGAATTTCTGCAAAGTGAATTTTAAATAAACCTTATGTAAATTTTTTAATTAACTGTATTTTATGCTAGCACTCTTTATTGTTGTGTTGTTGAGTGTGAACTTAGGATAGTGTTTTTCTTTCTTTCTAAAATTTTAATCTTTTTACAAACATGATGTCTTCTTTTTCCCATGTACTGTTTTATTACCTGTGTTAGACAATTATTGTTATTTGCACCAATAAATGAATTTGAATTTGAATTGTTTTTTCTCACATTTTGCAAAAGTAATGTATATATTTGGATTCAAACCCCATCACTTACTAGCCAAATTGTTTGCTCTGAAGAATGTAGAAAGTCATCAATCTGTAATAATCTACAAAAGACACAGTCAAATAAAGATATTGAACTTTTAGAAAATTAAAATCTTGAACTTAAACGAAAAATTCAAGAATCCAAAGAGAAAGCTGAAATTACAGAGAGAACACTGTGAAATAATAGACATGCTGCGAATACAAGTATCTAAACTTTGAGGATGAGGTGTATGAGACAGAGAATAGAATGGTCGGGTCCTTGAACAAAGAACGGGAGAAGCTTCTGGAAGTTAGGAATGAACTTAGTGCTATCTCGAATCAAAAATCATCTCTGCAAAAAGAAATTTCGTCTTATACCAAAAAAATTAAGAATGACATTTCAGAACTCAATAACATACTTCTATCAGAACGCTTGAGTGCGAAAATCAACTATACTTATCAGAAATCCGTAAACTTAAAGAAGAAAATTTTCTTAGGTCCCAGAACAACCTCATTAAGCCAACTGAAAACCTGGCCCCTGCAGACGCTGTTGACGATTCTGTTACGGTTGAGATTTGAGCCGGCGGACAAACAGAGTCCGGGGAGCGGCATCGGAAGCAGCCCAAGCCAATGAGCAAAGTATCAACTGCACCGGATCAGTCTAGGATACTGATTATTGACGATGAACGTTCCTTCACATACATGAACATGATTCTTGATGACATTAATGCACTGACAAAGGACTTCTCTTACCAGGATTATGTAGTTATAATGGGAGGATGCAACGACTTTAAAAACTCAAGAGTGCCTTCTTTCAGGAATTTGTTGAATAATTTAAAAAAATTTACTGATACAAATGTATTCATATTTTCTGTGTCTTTTGTGGAAGTAAATGTGTTCAGGGCATGTTTTGTTTTTTTGGACCATCAATTCAAACCACGGTGCCAAACTAGATGTTAATGGCATGTGTGCACATAGTGTTGAAATATTAAGTTGTAATGTTAAAGTAAAGTCAAATCTGGTTAAAACTGACATTTCATATGGCTCTTCCTCAAATTTCTCAACTGTAGAATCTCATGTACAACCTGAAAATGGTGTAAGTTTGGGGCAGAAATTGCTTGTTTCTGATATTACTCCGACTGTAACAAGGAGAGTAATTTTTTATAGCTTCACCTCCAACTAAGAAGGTTTTTGACAAATATAATGACAGTAGGAGTAAGTTATCTGTGTTACTTCTTAATATTCAGTCCTTAAGAGATAAGTGTGACAATTTACATGTATTTTCCTGATGTAGTTTTAATTACTGAAAATTGATTGAGACCAGGTGAGTGTTTCTCTGTGGCGGAATATACACCGGTCTCTGTTTTTTGTAGGGAGAATTCATTGCATGGTGGCACACTGATTTTGACTAGAAAATTAAATCCTAAATACTGATTTGTAATTGTAGATAAGTTTAATGATATACTGAAGGAGTGTTCATTTGAGATTTCAGCCTGTCATTGTAAGAAAAACAATTTATATATTCTTTGTATTTATCGTTCTCCTTCATTACATGTAAAAGAATTTGTTGACAAGATTGACATTTCTTTATCTGGAATCTCATCTGGGTCAAGCATTTTACTTTCTGGTGATTTTTACTCTGACACGAGCTTATCATTAATGCTCATAAATATTCAATCTATTCGTAATAAAAGTGACGACCTTTTTATAATCCTTAAAAGTTTAAAATTTCCTAACATAGTTTTGTTGACTGAGCATTGGTTGAAGCCTGAAGAACCTCTCCATGTCCCGGGCTATTTTGTAATTTCGAAATTCAGCAGATCAAGTCATGAACATGGTGGCACTGTTGCGCTGGTGGATGAGAGTGCTTCCCAGATTTAGTGGTGTGGATAAATTTAATAATCTACTTATTGAAAAAAATTTTGAATTTTCTATTATTCATTCGGTTAAACTTCGGTGTTTTATTGTGTGTATCTACCGTTCACCGAGCAGTGATTTGGACGTGTTCTTAGAAAGGTTCGAATTCCTTCTTTCTCGATTCCCTTTAAATCATAAGATTATACTTGCTGGTGACCTAAACATAGATTTTGAAAATAAAGATAGCAGGTCTACTTTGAGGCTGTCCAACTTGTTTGACTCCTTTGATCTTCACATGCATGTTCACAGCTCGACTCGTGTGACTAAAATATCCTCTACAACCATAGACTACATCGCTTCTAACATACAAGAGAATGTCTGCTGCGAGGTGTTTAATCCCAATCTCTCGGATCATAATGCCATTCTGGCCATAATTCCTATGAATTGCTTTCGCTTCTTTGAGGGCAGGAGGTTTGGCAGAGTTTATAGCAGTCATAACTTTCAACAATTTCGTGACCTGTGTGAATCTTTCAACTGGTATTCTGTTATGCGAGGGACTGATCCTCTGGAAGCTTTCCACGGTGCTTTGGCAAATATTGTCAACAACGCTTTTCCTGTCCTTCATTTGAGGCCAAGGCGCAAAGACAGAAGAAGATGGCTGACACGAGGGATACGCACTTCTGCCTCAAATCTGAGATTTTTAAACAGCCTCAGGAAAGCGTATCCTGACAGCATGATGCTCCAGTCTTTTTACTCCTTGTACAGGAGAACCTACAGAATTGTCATTCGCAATGCCAAATAACTGTATTATTCCAAACGTTTTCTGATTCTAAAAATAAACAAGGCGAATCATGGGCTATTGTCAATGAAATTACTAATAGAGCAAGTAAATCTTCACAAATAAATATTGACTCTAACTCTCTAAACGATTACTACTGTTCGATTGGCAATGATCTAACTAAAGACCTTCATCCAGTAGCCGACCCCCTAATATATATGTCTAATGTGAATGTGACTGATACATTAAATATTTTTATCCCAACTAGTGCCGGTGAAATCAGAAAAACCATAAGTTCTATGAAAAACAAAAAAGCGGCGACTGACGATGGAATATCTATCAGTGTACTGGAAAGTCTACCTGATAGGGCCATTGCTGCTCTATCGCACGTTGTTAATATCTCTTTTGTGTCTGGTTCCTTTCCATGTTGCTTTAAATTAGCTAAAGTAATACCTCTTTACAAGGGCGGTGATCAATTGACTCCCTCAAATTATAGGCCGATTTCTTTGCTGTCTACTCTCTCTAAGCTTGTTGAGCGCCTAGTGAAGGATCGTCTCTTATCCTTCCTGAATAATCATGATATTCTTACTGAAAATCAGTATGGATTTAGATCTGATAGGAGCAAATCTGATGCAATGTTCGAGTTTCTGTCGGGGGTTTTCCAGGGTATAAATGGGCGAATGGCGACTGCGGCAGTGTTTTGTGACTTGTCTTTGACTGTGTGAGCCACGAGGTGCTGCTGCGGAAACTCTTTGCTTACGGGATTCGAGGTGCGGCACATCGGTGGTTCGAGAGCTACCTGTGTGGCCGGGAGCAGTCTGTCCACATAGATGGTGTGTCATCTAGCAGACAGCGTACTTCATGCGGCGTGCCCCAGGGTTCTGTATTGGGGCCAATCCTTTTTTTATTATATGTGAATGATTTGACTATGCTTGAAATTGCTGGGCGTTTTACGCTGTTTGCAGATGACACTACAGTACTGTGGCGCGACAAGGATCCGGGGCGGCTGCTGCGGGATATTGAGTTGGATCTCGGAAGGATTAAGCAGTGGTGTGACGCCAATCGCCTCTGCTTGAACATGTCTAAAACTAACCTCATCGGCTTCAACTGTCCTATTGATGGCCTTATATTTGGTGACAGCACCATCCAGGCTGTGAACTCTTCCAAGTTTCTGGGTTTGTGTATTGACGAAGACTTAAAGTTCTATACTCATATCGTTAAGTTGAATAAAAGATTGGCATCTGGTTGTTTTTCTGTTCGGGCTACCTTTCGAGAGCTTGGTGGAGAAGTTGCGCGTAACGTGTATTATGCCCTTATTGAGTCACATCTCAGATATGCCTTGCCCTTCTGGGGAGCTTGCTCTCGACATCTTTTTCAATCTGTCTTCGTTCTGCAGAAGAGAGCTGTTAGAAATCTCTGTAATGCGCATCCAAGGACCCACTGTAAGCCCCTTTTTATCAAGCACTCTATTCTGACCCTCCCATCTTTATTTACTCTGGAAATGGCTTGCCTAATTCATAAAAATAAGTATCAATTTCCCAATCCTCAGCTGATACATGGTACACGTCAGATTGGCAATGTTCCCTTGCCCATTCCACATTCCAGCCTTGTCAGGAATTCCTTGATTTACAGTGGCATCAAGATATACAATCATGTTGATCTGCGGATTAGAAATATTAGAGACTTAAAAGCCTTCCGTAAAAGTTTAAAATGCTCTTTATTGCAGAGAGCTTTCTATTGTGTTGACGAGTTTTTCGAGCAGAACTAGAGGGCTCATATTCTATTATTAACTCATGAAGTGTGTGTTCCAATAATGAGTTATCAAAGTTTTATTGTGATAAATGGCTGCAATAAGCCATTACAATTTTGACTGTGGCTGCAATAAGCCATTACAATTTTGACTGTACTAATGCAGGTACTGTGATAATGTGTATTGCGGAGGTAATATTTGCATTTAATATGTTTTAAGTCACCACACTTATGTTTTCCTGTTGTTTTTTTTTTCTTTTTGATTTTGCTTCGTTTTGTTTTATATTTTGTATACATCTTATAAAGCTTTGTCAATAAGAAATGTACATGTAATATTTTTTGGACAATAAAGCACTTTAAATAAATTAAATAAATTAATCATATTATGTTTAATATTGTCGCTGATGTTCACATGATATTTCCTTTAATATTATTTAATTAGCAATATACATTGGTCTAAAACTAGTTTATTTCGCCTATCATGTTATAACTCTCCACGACTGATTCATGAAAATACGTCGCTGTACCAAACCAATCGAAGGGAACCAACACTTCGTGGACCAAATAAGTTCTCGATGAACCCAACAGATACTAACTTGGGAACAGGCAGAAACGGTTCTAGTGGAGGTCCCAATAGGATCGCATGGTTACAGAATAATTGGACGCAGTCAGAAGATAAACATATTGTAAAGACCAATTGTATTTTTTAATCTTTCACAATTGTATTTTTTTAATCTTTCACATTAATTTTAATTTTCATTACTAAATCAATTTATTCAGCAGATAAACTTCATTTCAAATAGTTTCATCAATCATATTTGTAATTAAATTGTATAATTAATATATTGTTGTTTTGAAATTTACTTCTTTAATTTATCACAGGATAAAGGTCTGTGAGACAT
Source organism: Pissodes strobi (assembly GCA_016904865.1). Lineage (NCBI taxonomy): Eukaryota > Metazoa > Arthropoda > Insecta > Coleoptera > Curculionidae > Pissodes > Pissodes strobi. The sequence goes on along the minus strand of MU183883.1, from coordinate 161,361 downwards.
TGCGAATTGCAAGGGCAAATTTCTAATATTTTTATCTTTATATGTATTTATTATTATATATTCAGTTCGCATTGTCTCTAGGAACTCTGGCGCGCAAAAAAATTACGGCTAGTAAAAGAAACGACCTACCCCCTGAAAAAAATAAAAACGAATCTCAAAAAGATCATTTACTAAAAAAAAAACTTCTTATAGTTATGAACAACTAGTATTTAATTACAAAATGGCGCCCAACGCCATACATAATTAATTAATTAATATTTCGCTACATTCTAATCGCTCAAAAAATATTCAAAATTCAAAGTCAAAAAAGCTTTATTGTCCAAAGATATACCTCCGATGTCTACTCTGTTAGTCAAGGTAAAATTAAAAATAAAAATAACAAATTTTATATATTGAAATCAGAGTTGATTTTACAATCTAAACAACAAAAGACAAATGAAAATAAAACCGTACAAGAGTACAAGACACATCACTCAGATAAACAAGCACAATACATCACAATCTATCACTATAAAACTCGTTCAAGCCATAATATGCCCTACTCAACAGCATTCTGGGGAACTTTCTCTTAGAGAGAGGCAAGGCGGGAGCACGTATCAGGTTGTTTGTTTGAAAAATGATTATAAATCTTTATGCTCTCGTAAATAAGGGATTTCTTGGACAACGTCCTTGTAAATTTTAGACCTTCATAGATAAGGGAGTTCATTTTCTTAGTTAGTGCGCTCCTCGGAATTCGTAAAGGAGATTGTTTCTTTGCAGAGTATTATAATTGTTAAAATTAGAATTAGTTATAGCATGAATTGCCTTTCTGTTATTTACCAAACACACGGTTTCTAAAATAAAAATGCAAGGAAGTGTCAAAATTCCGTGCTCCCTGAACAAGGGCCTACTACAGGACTCTCGCGGCTTCACCCTGAAAAAATAGCGTACCGCCCTCTTCTGTAAAATGAATGCTGAGTTAAACAATATGAACTTGAATTATCGTCAATCAGAATGCCTAGAAATCTGTTTACCTGCTTTCTTACCAGCTCAATACCATCCAGAAACAGACCATTACAGCCACACTTAAAAGTGAAGACAGTAGTCTTTTGAATGTTAAGGCACAGCAGATTTGAGTCACACCACCCTCTATTGTATTTCTATGTATTTGTACACGTGCGTGAGCCCAAATAGGACCCTCCACTGCGACCCTTGGTCTATTCTGACTCACATCTGTGGTTTCCACTTTGCCAGAGGCTCAATTCTTTTCATGAAATCGGACATCTTTCTGAGGTCTATTTTTAAATCTGCAAGCGTGATTTGAGAATATCCAAAGACTGTTTGTCTGGTCTTTTCCATTGCTGGATACTGGCATACAACATGCTCGATTCTTTCTTCGTCCTCCAAGCACAAGCGGCATTCCGTTTCTTCAGAGAGCCCTATCTTATTCATGTGGATTCTTAGCCGATAATGGCCAGTGTATCCAAACTACAGCCAAGCTGTCGGCCAAGTTGAAGAAGTTGTCCAGTTCTCACTCCTGATGGCAGATTCACCACCATCTTTGAATGAATTAGGCCTGGTAAATTTCTTCATTTGTTTACAAATTGCTTTTGTGCCTACCTAGAGAAGACTTCTTTAGCTGTGTTATAAGCTATTCCCAAAATGTGTTCTGGTCCTATGAAGGATGTTGCAGTTGCCTGCTTCGCAAGAGCATCAGCGTTTTCGTTGCCTTCATATATGCTTATACTTACTATTTCTTCTCTTATTATTGACGTGTGTGCATATTTCATATATATTTTGACATGAATAAACAATTTTAAATTTTGAATCCTGCATGTCCAGGTATCTAGATCAGTGTGTTTATTTTCTCTAGTTTGGTGAGTAGTTCCTGGCAGTACCATACTGTCTTGGATGAACAACGGCTAGATTCAAGAGCTTCTAAAGCTGCTTGACTGTCCGAGAAAATTTTTATTGAACTGCCTTTCCAGTTTCAATCGATGAGCCACTGTGCAGTCAGATCAATGGCCTTAACTTCATCCTGAAAATGGTTGCATGTTTGCCTAGGGAGCGGCTCCTGTACCATCATTGGTCTTGGAGCCGTCAGTGAACCAACTATTCTCTGTTATTCTCAGAGTCTTAGGCAAGGTGATAGGTAGTTTTGCTAGGCATAACATCTGATGGTAGCCCCTACACACTGTCCTGCTCGTTGGCATTTTTCAGCCTGATGGGCACCATGATGATGGCATGCGAATTGTTGATCACCGCCTGTGTCAATCTATACGTCGCCCATCTGGCCTCCTTCTCCAGTACTATTTGGAGAGGTGGCAGATTTAGAAGACACTTAAGCGCTGCCGCGGGTGTAGTGCCGAAGGCGGCACTAATTGCCAGAGACGCTTGTCTTTATAAGGTAGATAATTTCATTCTAGCGGAGCTCAGTAAGCTCTTAGAGTACCAAGCTACTGCTCCATATGTTATCATTAGTCTTATGACCGCAATATAGAGCCAGTGCACACAGCTCTGCCACAGTCTCAAAGCTTGTTTTCTGACTACTTGGTGGGTGATTTTTCCGCTGGTGGTGGTTTTGCTTTCACAGAGGTCACGTGTGATATGGTTTCAGAAGCAATCTCTAATCTCAAAAATAGCAATAGTTCTGATTGTCATGATATTTCATCAAAGATTATTAAGCACTTAAACATCATCATATCTCCACTTTTAACTATATTATTTAACCAGTGTTTTCGTAGCCGTTACTTCCCAGCAGTGTTGAAGATAGCCAAGGTGGTTCCAATTTTTAAGAATAAAGGTAGTCTCGATAGTGAAACCAACTATAGGCCTATTTCATTATTGCCTATCATCTCAGAAATCCTTGAGTCTCTAATGAAAGATCAAATAAACTTGTACTTTGAAGCTAATAACATCTTCACTCAAAGTCAGTTTGGTTTCCGAAACAAAAGGTCGACCTCCTTGGCTATTAACAAGCTTACTGAAGGTGGCTTTGAGGATCGACATGACACCTATGCTTCCTTTTTTGATCTTACAAAGGCTTTTGATTGCATTTCTCATGATATACTCTACAGCAAACTCAACCACTATAACTTTAATCAATCTAGTATTGCCTTTATTGAGCCCTATTTGAGTGGGGACAGAAGACAGTATGTTTATTATAACAATATTTCTTCAGATAGTAAACCAATTTTGCATGGTGTACCACAGGGTTCAGTATTGGGGCCATTACTGTTTCTTATCTACATTAATGATCTTCTTTCTGTGTGTGACAATGTAAATCAATTGTTTGTTCTGTTTGCGGATGATACAATTTGCAATTTGCCTTCACCAGTACTCTCCATTGGATAAGATCAAAGTCACTGTAGAAACTGCCCGAGAACGGGTTATAGACTGGTTTCTGGCAAATAGGTTAAGCTTGAACGCTAGTAAGACCCAAAATCTGAATTTCACTCTAAGAAATAACCATTCCATTCTACCTTCTGAGAAATCTGCTAAGTTTCTGGGTGTTTATCTAGACCCCGGACTCACATGGGAAACTCATATTAATAATCTTAGCTCCAAACTTTCAAAGATTACTTATCTTATTAGATGTCTGTCAAACTGTGTTTCTATTAATAAACTTTTGACTGCATATCATGGTTATTTTTGTTCGAATATGTCATATGCAATTCTAAACTGGGGTTATGCTCCTAGAGCTGCCCACATTTTTAAACTGCAACGTAGATGTATCAGGATTGTTTCAGGACTTAAGTATAGAGACTGCTGTAGACATAAATTTCTTGAATTTAAATTGCTCACATTTCCTTGTATTTTTATTCTTAATCGTGTTAACTTCATAAAACAAAACATTCAACATTTTCAAACCCATGGTGACATTCACACCTGCTCAACCAAAAATAGACACAGACTTGTGCCTGGTTTCCATAGATTGGAGAGAAATAGGCGCGGCTCTGATCACTATGGAATTAAGTTCTAATGGCAGCTCAAAGACGAAACGTCGTGTTGAAAATCTGATAACGCCATCTTGAAGAACAGAAAAAGTAGCAATGAAAATGTCAAATTTATTTTGTTATATCTATTCAAATAGAGTCATAAAAAAATAAAAATTAAATCGCGAATATTCGGGTTTTTTTCCAAAAATATTCGGAAGTATTCGGAATTTTTAAATTTGTAAGGTGTAAGCATCAAACTGCGCAACTTTGCCTCCATTTAACCGACCTCGTATCTATTCTAGTTTCCGAGATCATCCCAATGATGAGGCTCGAATTTGGGACACCCTGACATTATAATAGCCTAATTTTGAGAAAAAAATCATTTACTTTAATATGAGATGGCCCTGATGTTATTTAAAAATTAAATAAAAAAAAAACAAAAGAAGCTTCAAATTAAGGCAAACTTTCCAATATACCGATTTTCAAGATATTTAAGCAATTTTTTAAATGCTATCGATAAATGAAAAATCTCGAAAACGTCCCGAGGTATGGAGCCAATGACTACTGTGCTAGCATCAAACCGATAAAAAAATTACTTCTGCATATTTGGGAGAGATGTGAATATTTTGAATTTTGTGAGGCAATTGCGAATAACCCTGTATAATTTGAATATGGATCATTTTAGGTATTTAGTACAAGTCAGCTGATTTGTAAAGCATTGGGCTTTATTATTTCGAAAACCGCGGTTAATTCCATCAGTTATTAGTTAAGATATTGATTGTTAAAATCGGACTACGAATTTTGAATGTTCGAAAGTTATGAACGGTAGTTTATTAAACAATATCTTGTTGGGCGTTCTTTTTATACGTTTCAGGAATTCTTGCTAAGTGATTTTAACCTTTAATTGTGATAGATACTGTTGCCCAATTTTAACTTATGTGTATTCATGTTACTTTTTAACTTAAGTAAATATTTGTGCCCATTTTGTATGTTTCTATAGCTAGTATTTATTTTTACGTTAGTGTGTCTGTTAGGTAGGTACCATTTTTAATCAACTGTTCATTGAGATTTGTAATGTATTTTAGAAGATTCGATATTAGAGGATCGAGCACCGATCCCTGGCCTGGGGCACCCCATGTTTAATATCACAAATTTCCGACCCTACAGCAGTCGACTTTACAAGTTACTTTCTGTTTTCAAGGAAGGACTTAAACCACTGTAGTCCGACCCCCCTAAATCCATAATTATGAAGCTTTCCCAGCAGCATTCTGTAATTTGCGCAGTCAAAAGCCTTGGTCAAATCACAGAATACCGCTGCGGCAACATCTCCGTCATTTAGGTACTCATGAAAATCCTCCAAAAAGGAAAACACTGCATCCTCCGTCCTCAAACCCTCTTGAACCCCAAACTGAAATTTATTCAAAATTTTGCGATTTTTCATAAAACATACCATTCTCTTCTTAACAATTATCTCAACAACCTTTGATAGAGATGGCAAGAGTAATATTAGCCGAAAGTTTGCAAAATCACTCTGTTCGCCTTGAACAGTGGCTTCACAACTGCTATCTTTAGGCAAGATGAAAATATTCATCGAACAAACAAGGGAATCAAGTGCCTGATCCGTTAAACGTATGATAGAGGATCAATATAAGATACCAATTTTTTTTTTTCGTTTTTCTGCAACTGTACAGTAAAAATGTTTAGGCGAATTTTCATCAAACTCAATTTGATGTGTCCTGACTGAGTTACCTCTGAGATCGTTTACAATTTTCCAATTTTCTTTAACCTCATTATGAGATCTGTCAATTCTGTCCCTAGTGTTTTTGTTTACGATTCTTATTGTTTGTCTGTAAATCTTTCTATAATTATTGACATAAGCGTGAAAATATATATCTGCAGTGCATTTTCTCAACGTATGCAACACTCTTAAATTAATAGACGAAGTTTTAATGCCAGGTGTGATACTCGGCTTTTTAAATTTGTCTCTTATTTTGCGTAAAGCAAAACAGGTATTAAAAATATTAGAAACAAGTTCATTAAAGCATTGCAGACCGTGAGGAGAATCATGTACCATGAGCCAGTTCGCATGTTCGCTGCATTGCCAAAATTTATGGAAATTTTCCAAACTATAAATTCTTTCCAATCTATATTTTCTTATTCTCTCTTCTCTTCTAAAGAATAAAGTAACTAAAACTAGTTCATGATCGGATAAACCCGATGGAATTACAGATTCATCATTATTTTGAGAAATAAAGTGCAAACAAAAATAGTCGATGATACTACTGGAATAAGGTGAAATACGGGTTGGTTGTTTAATAAGCATTAAAAGATCAAATGAGGAGCAATTTTTTTAAATTACACATTAGTAGAGCCTTCACAATCCTAAAATATAACCATAAGACAGTACAAAAAGTAAAAACTCAGGACATATTATTGATCAAACAATTTAAAGTTATTTTTGAAATTACCACCTTACCTAGCAGTTTCCATGTTAACACCCATAGCAGCGAACACGATAGCAAAGTTATCCTCATGGTCGTCCAACACCGCTTTACCAGGGACCTTGACAAGACCGGCTTGCCTACAAATTTGGGCGGCGATTTCGTTGTGGGGCAAACCAGCGGCCGAGAAAATGGGGATCTTTTGACCACGGGCGATGGAATTCATCACGTCGATGGCGGAGATACCGGTCTGAATCATTTCCTCGGGATAGATACGGGACCAAGGATTGATGGGCTGACCTTGGATGTCCAAATAGTCCTCGGCCAAAATTGGGGGTCCTGTGAATTAGCAGAAATAATTTTATATCGCTAGAGAATATCTAGTTCGATATAAAATCAATTTATTACCAGCCAATTAAGTGGGAAACAAAAAGACAATTACTGATATTAAAAGAACCGTCATTGTTCCGTTATGAAGTGTAAACTCATTTAGATCTTAAAGCTATTGAGCTATATACTAGAACGAGGCACTCATACAGTCAACCGTGCGGCCATCCACTGAAGGCGCCAACATTGGACGGCCCCACAGACAGAGATAGAACTGTCCAAAACGTTGTGTAATTAGGATCGAAGTTCAAAATTCATCTTTCAACATCAGTAATGAGTCATTGTCTACCACATTCAGACAGATGAAAAAGGCAATTATTAAAATTATATTTTTTCAAAATACTCAAATCAATAACCTTTAAACTCACTACTAATAAATGCAGTATTGACTTAAATAAAACCCTTTTATTGTTGTCGAGGCTTTGAATACATTTTGCTCAATACACCCTGCTACTGCCCTGGCTCTAAAAATTATTTCAAAATAACCAACTTGCCCTCAAAAAAACAATATCACTTTACAAAAGAGACCCACAGAAGGTAGATTATAGCTAAATGAGACAACCAGAGCACCCCAGAAAACTAAGATATAATTTTAATAGATCAGCTGATCAATTAATTATTAGAATGTATACATAGGGATTTGAAGATCAGGTGACCATTTGTTATACAATAGGCAATATCTAAAATTCTACATATATAAAATTTTATATAAAAAACATACCTTTGTCGATGGGTTTACCAGATCCGTTGAACACACGCCCCAACATATCTTCTGATACCGGGGTCCTTAAAATATCTCCAGTGAACTCGCAGAGTGTATGTTTAGCGTCGATTCCCGAGGTTCCCTCGAACACCTGTACCACGGCTTTAGATCCGCTGACTTCCAGAACTTGCCCGGACCTGAGACTGCCATCGGCCAATTTGAGTTCGACAATTTCGTTGAATTTGGGAAATTTGACATCCTCCAAGATGACCAAAGGTCCGTTTACACCAGACACCGTTTTGTAGGCTTGAAATTAAATAAATATTCGTTATAGGCCAAGGAGTGGCAGTCATAAGGCTGGTCACATGACTACTTAAACACAACTGATTTTGGGGATAATTATGCAGTTGATACGAGAAATTTAAATGCGCCCCGTTTTGTTTGAACCTAGGATACAATATTAGAGAAGGCTATTAAGCTGTTGACTAAAATAGGACCCACCCAAGAACACAATCGTCTTGATCTTGAAAAGTACTTACTCAATCTTGGCTGGGACACGAAATCTCGGGAAACAGCTAAAACGTGTTCCTTGTTGGCTTGTCTTGCCGATATCGACATTTTGAGATATTTATTTTAAACAAACACCCGACTAGCAACTCTCACAAACCACGACTTGGAGTTTGTGAACCACAAAGACGAACTAGAACAGCGAAATTAATTTACACACCACAGCAGCAGAGACGTCAATCTGCTTTCACGTGACAGGCAATTGACGTTTATCATGTGATAATAAGCCTAATTGGAGTTGGTAGTTAATAAGCGGAAGATGGCAGCACATTCGGCGCGCTCAATAGGGTGTTTTCGAAAAGTTCCGGGCTAAGACTAGTTTTACAGAAGACCTTGTCCCTCAGACAAAGAAAGATTACCCTCGTTCATGCCTTGCCCGTTGGGCGCGCAACACGAATGTGTGTGAGGTCTGTTTGTCGGGGTTGGCCCCGGTTTGGCAAAGTTTGCCTGTGTTCGGCAAACTTTGACAAATCAAAAGGATTCGAGCAAATCTTTGGTGCAGTCCACAAACATTTTGGCGATACCTGCATTGTGTGGAGGCCAAATGTTTCGGCAAATATATTGGCCAATGTGTATGTTCGGCTTTAGGGTCTAGCAAAATGCTGTCAACTGATCCGTAGTTCAATGGTTGGATGCTGAGTCTGCAATACGGCAATATAGGTTCCTTTCCTAGGGCAAGGCGTGTGTTTTTTAATATTATGTAAAGTTCTTTCCATTTTGGGCAAGCCTTGGATTAGTTTTAGTTGGTTTCTGTTGGTTGCGCCCCCGTAGCGAACGAAGCGAGCGGAGGGCTATGCGTGAAGTGTAATATTTGACATTTTTTCAATAATTTGATGCACGCGCAACTCTGAAGTCCTCGGATCTGAAAAATTGGATGTATGTGACTTGCAATTCTTGGTCACGAAAATTAAGGCTTTTTCAGATATTGTAAGTCAGAAATCGGATTCATTTTCAATTCACGCATAGCCTTCGGCTCGCACCGGGGCGCAACCAAACAAAAGCAACTCAAAGCATGCTCAAAATCAAGGAAAAAAAAAACATTTTACAAATATAACTTAAAAATAAGCATGTCTTGCCACTGGAATCGATCTCGGGCCGCCGTGTCAGAAACACTGCAGCAAAGCACAGGGCTACAAGACTACTTAGAAGCAATTTGGTGGAGCATAAAGCACCTTATCTTTGTCAGCAATGTAATGCGCGTGCAACTGTGAAGGCCTTTGACCGAGGTCTCGGAAAGGTTTATTGTTTTACACGGGAAATTAAGTCATGTAGTCAAAAAAAATTAAAATCATGGCGTTGTTTTTTGCGCATTTATTCAAGTAGATAGAACATGTTCTATTTAGTAGCGTCTTCAGACAGCGGTCTGCTTTGAATTTTTCTGTTCGGCAGAATCGCCCATGTCGTCGCGGTACACTGAATTGATTCCAATGGTCTGGCAGCTCAGTGGTTAGATAGTGTGTTAGTGATGGTGATGCGAAGGTAGCTGGTTCGATCCCCGTCAGTGCCGAGCTAGGTTTTTAATTCTTTTTAAAATTATGTTTGTACATTGTTAATTTCCCCTTGATTTTGGGCTAGTTTTGTTTAGTTGCGCCCCGAAGCGAGCGGAAGGCCATGCGAAATAACTTAATTATTGCCGATATTTGACAAAGGTCGCCGAAGGTTACCAGAAAAGTTCAAAACGGACCGCCAGACGCTAGTCTGTTTTTCGTCAATTTTATCACAGCTTATAAACGCAACAGTAAATTCAGTAATGCCAGTATTACCTTCTTTTATGGTGCCAGCCACACATAAATAATGTAAGGTTATAGCAGTAGTACGACCCGCTATTGGCTTTTGCTTGAGCAATTCAGCCAATAAAGACCCCTGTCCCGACTTAGCAAGATCTGGAGCGACCTTTCCAGCTTGGTTACACCCTGGTGGACAGAGATACTATATTTAGACCCTCCAGTATGGCGAGCATGTACTTCTAGAGGCTCCGACTTGTACATGCACGGCTTGTTTTAACGTTGAAACAACACCGGCTGGACGTTCACAAATATTTAAAGCTCAAACCCCCGGCTGAATGTCCGCTTCTTCCTCGGGGAATCAAAACGGTCTCCAAACGCTCACCACGCGCCCGTCAAACTGATCATACATGTATATGAAGCTGAAGACTAAAGGGCCAATTACCCGACATGTGTTCACTCGACCTAGAACGAACCGAAAGTCGAATGTGAGGTTAGAAATTATATTCGTGCCAAAAAGTAGATAGATATTAACCATTTGCTTGTGTTTTGTATAATAATAATCAGTAATCAGTAATAATCTCGTAAAATTACTGCGCATGGTTATGATGTCACAGCCGTTTACACATTTCCGTCCCCATCCGCATGCACATTTCCGTCCCATTTGCCGAAATTTACCCTCATACCGTCGCCTAATATGTTTACACAACCAAAATAAAAAACCAACGATAATCGAACCTCTGGGTCGCCGCATCACAGGCCCAGGATCTAACCACTTAACCACCAGGGCATTTCCAGACAAGCACTCCTGTTTTGACCGCGTTTAGGACAGGACTAGTTGGCGTTCCTAGTGAAAGAGCGCTGCGGTTTTTTTATTCACGATCGCTAGATCATTTCCTTTGCTTATAGGACTGCTTTTTACTTTTATAGTAATCAGTAAAGGCCATTACAAGTTTTATACTTACGCTTTTTTAGTCTCCGGGGACGGAACCCCGGCTACTAAACCCATAATGGGCGACCTCACGGAGGATGAGGACACGATGTCCAACATCTCTATTGAGTCAATATGTGACAAGAATCTATTTGATTCAAATATAAAGAAAATTAAAAATCGTTGCAGTAGTTACGCAGAAGTCTGCGTCCAGTGCCGTGAAAAACTTCAATATATCAACGATTTGAATCAGAACGAGGCATGTAAGCTCATTTCAAAGATACGGCAACATTTTCGGGACACCCATCCTATCAGAAATAAACAGCAAGCCACTGCCAAAATCGATACCGGTAAGAAAAAAGCTAGCCCTACGAACAGTCAAGGTGCCGAAGCAAAAAAGGCGAAGGTCACTGCAGCCGATAAGTCGATGGCGCAAAAAACCATCGTTTTATCTGACTCAACGCCCGTAGCAACAGCGATTGGCACTATTGCCAGCTGCGACGGCGATTCCCAGATTATGAGGCCGCCGCCGCCACCCGATTCTGTGACCCTGATACCCGGAAATAACAAAGAGCCTTTTGGGACCCCATTTAAGCAAATCCCGTTCCGGAAAAACTTACGAACGGTCACGTTAGACATGGGACAACCACCCTTAGCCACAGCTAACCAGTATCAGCCCTTACAGTACATCAACATCGAGGACGAGGATACAGTTAGCGTTGCCTCTACCTCCAACTCGACCGGTGTTAAGCGTAAAGCGGCGCCAAATAAGAAAAACGTGCTTATAAAACCGAAGGTCACACCGCCACCACCCGTAGTGATCAAGGGTAGACCCGCGGATCATCACCAGCTAAAGGATAATCTCAAAAGTATGCATATCAAGAACTACCAGTTAAAATATACAAAGAACTCGGTGATAGTTTACTGTAGTACTGCAAATGATTTGCATACATTAAAGCGCGCCCTTGACAATGAGAGAACCGGGTACCACTCCTACGCCGAGTCTCAGGAGAAGACTAGGGCTTTCGTCCTGCGTGGACTCGACGGCGGCATTTCCCCCCGAGAGATCACGGAAGCTCTCACTGATGAGTACAACGTTACCCCAAAGAACGTTTTCGAGATGCGCAAAACGCGCATCCCTATGTATTTAGTTGTCCTCGACACCAAATGCAATGTCAAGCGATTAAATCAAGAGATAAAAACCTTAAGTTGTGTCCGAGTAAGCTGGGAAATTCGCCGATCAAGTAAGCCAGTCTTACAATGCAAAAGGTGCCAGCAATTTGGGCACGCGAAATCTTTTTGCAGCCGATGAATCGCATGCAGCAAATGCGCGGGGGCGCATCATATCACCGACTGTAGTGCAGACTTCCAGAAATGCGTCAACTGTAGCGGGCCCCATAGGTCAATTGACGAGTCCTGCCCGGTATACGAGTATAAGCTCAATGTCATACAAACCGCATCGAAGCCTAAGCAAATATTTCGTCCGGCGCCACCTCCAGCCGAACCTGCCTGGAGAGACACAAATCCGCAAATGGCAGACGGCCAAGCGGGCCAAGGCCTAAGCAATGGCCAACGTTCAGAAAATTATCAGCAAGCCCTCCCCCCAATTCGAGGCCGACGAGAACCACAGCGGAGGGCCAATCAACCACCCATCAACATTAATTCAAACACTGTACAACAACAACAAAAGGTTAGTGGTACTGTGCGTGCTAGCACTGATAATTTGAATAACTTGAATATAGCCGACACTATGTCAAACTTAAATAGCGTTGTAGCAAAAATCAATAATCTTGTAAATTTAAATGAACTTTACTTGGCATTGGATTGCTATTCTAATATGCTTGAAGCTTGTAGGGGCGACAAAGCCGAAATAATCCAAGCGTCTTTGCGCTTTTTACATTTGAATACGCGAAATTTAATGTTTAAATGCTACAAATCGCTTCTTGGAACTGTAATGGCATTAGGTACAAACTGGGCGAGTTTCGTAACTTTTTGCATGCATCCAATTTTCAGGTTGCTTTTCTCGTAGAAACGAATCTGTCACCGGACTTCACTCTGAAAGTAAGGGACTATAGAATCGAAAGATCTGATAGGCCCGATCGACGCGGTGGAGGCGTGGCCTGCCTCGTACACAGGTCACTTCGCTACCGACGAGTATTTAACATTCGCTCCACGATTGAACATATCAGTATTGAACTGGAGAGCGGCCTACGTGTATGTGGCGGTTATGCACCCCCGGGTCTCCGCCTTTCAGAAGCCGATCTCTTGGCACTTCTTCCGCCAAACCGAGTATCACTGCTGATAGGGGACTTGAATGCCACGCACGCCGAATGGGGCGGCGTAACTAACAGCAGGGGTAGATTGTTCAAGGGAATAATCAATAATAACCTGGAAATGTCCTATCATAGAACACCTAATCCCACTTATCCCCGTGCAGCCTCGTTCCTGGACATTGCCATCACTCGGGGAATTATCAGGACTTCTCAGCTGCTAGAGATTAACGACCTCAACTCTGATCACCTTCCAATCAAGATTAGCCTATACTGTAGGGTCCCCTTATCTAATGACACCGTCATTTCGTATAGGAATATTGATTGGAGGGTGTTCAGGGCACAGCTTAATGAGTTGACTGTGATCCCCGAGCAGCTGACAACAGTCCAGGAGCTAGAAAACGAGGTGGAAACTCTCACGTCAAATATCCTGCGCATCCGTGATGCTCTGTGCACTAGGGTTGCCGTGCACCCTAGCACCGAATCCCTCCCTGAACACATCCTGAATCTTATAACCTTTAGAAATCGCTTTCGATCCCAAATGTGGTTGGCTTATATCAATACAATCAGCAGAGATGACGGTTCCCTATGGAAGCTGGCCAGGCGAGTCCGCGGAGGCACAGCACAAATGCCTGTGATAAGGCATCTAGGCCTAGAATTCGGCGACGACGCCGGAAAAGCTGACGCTTTCGCGGATTACCTGGGCAGCGTCTATAGCGCGGCGCCTGACACCCTGCCAGAACAGGAGCTCTTTACGCGTACTGTAAACACATTCCGGCAATGTAAATACCCTATTTCCCCGGCAGTACTTGATGGACTGAGAATCACTCCAGCGTAAATCCGCAAAGCTCTTAGCCGTCTTCCGAGAAATAAAGCTCCCGGCCCGGATGGTATTCCGAATTCAGTCCTGAAAAATCTACCGCAAAAAACCATCATCCAGTACATGCACATAGTTAATGCGGTTATTCGGCTACAACATTTCCCTGCATCCTGGAAAATAGCGTGCATAATACACTTCCCGAAACCGGGGAAAGACCCGGCATTACCTGCATCTTATAGGCCTATCTCGCTTCTGAATACCCTCGGGAAGGTGGCTGAAAGGCTAATCTTGCCGAGGGTAAACAACGAAGTAGAGAAGCTTAAGATCCTCCCACAGGAGCAATTCGGCTTTCGCGGACAGCATGGCACCGTCATGCTGGCCGCGAAAATAGCGACCGACGTCTACAAAGGTTTCAGGAACAAACAGCCAACCGCTCTCTTACTACTTGACATCGAGAAGGCTTTCGACAGGGTGTGGCACGATGGGTTGCTGTACAAGTTGTTGGCAATCCACAACATGTCCCTGTACTTGACAGCACTCATCGCGTCATACCTTGCCGGGCGAGCCTTCACGACTAAAATAGGCAATAAACTCTCAGCCAGTAGGAACCTACTCGCGGGGGTGCCTCAAGGAACTGTATTATCGCCGCTATTGTTCAATCTTTATATAGCAGATATCCCGTCATGTCCAAATACCCACAAAGCCTTATTTGCTGACGATACAGCAATTTATTCCCTTAATCCTCAAGCAGAGCTGGCTAAGGAAAATCTCCGGGAACACATGGATATTCTTGTTCCATACTATGAGAGGTGGAAGATAACGCTCAACCGCTCTAAAACCGAGCTAATTATCATCACTCGAAAGAGAAAAGACATTAACGTCACCCCTCTCATGTTAGGAAACACTCCTATACTCCCACAACCGAAGGTGAAGTATCTAGGCATCACCCTAGACAACAAACTTAATTTTAGCCGGCATATACAGGCAATATCATCAAAAAATGCAATGGTAAAAAAGGAACTAACATCACTTGTGACAGCCAGGTCATTCCTTAGTTCTGGTAATAAACTAATCCTATACCGCGCCATCATCCGGCCAGCTCTCCTCTACGGCTCACCAGTCTGGTGTTCCGTAGCCAGGACTCATGAAAAGAAATTGCAAAACAACTATCTCAGAGCTGCATTTTCTTTAACCCTACGGGACCGCATCAGAGTAGAAGACCTGCATGCGTGGGCGAAGATGGAATACATCGAAGAGTACATCGACGCCCTCGCATGTAGGTTTTTTGAAAGGCAGATAGCGGGTTCCCCGCTCACTGCCAATATAGCAAATGAACGCTATGATCCCGAAAATCCAGTCTCCCATGGAACAATACACCGTGAAATCTCATTATATTATAAACAGCTCATGCCTCCATAAGACAGGAACCTTTGGGAATCATAGTTCGAAAGGCTACTTTCGAAAGTACTCGAAAACTATCTCTTTAAGCTCATTTTAACATCTAACTTTTTCAACAGTATCAGGAGCACAGAAACGCAATACCCATAAGGTAACTTGCGCGCTCTGTCTCCTGCCTGGCCAATCCATGGCGTTCGGAAGCGTGGGCGGGGCTTATTAAGGAAGCTGGCCGGCGTATAAATACGCACTCTTGACGACCACAACACATAACGCATACGATTCCTAGCCACTGAAGCATCCGTGTCTCCGTAGCCGATACCGTGGGACTCGTTCTAAGCGACCTGATATCATTACTATACTTGAATAGACTTAACACAGTTAAGTCCCAACTCTCTTGTACATAGCTTCTTTTGTATTATGTCTTAATTACATGTTGTAAATATTGTAAATAGTAATTTTAGCATTATGACGCCCTGTTCCGTCAGAACAGTTTAAAGTAGGGTTTTTCCATAAATTTTCCTTACATTCACCCTCCTTTCTATGCATAAATCATGAAGCATGTACACTTAAACAGCAGGCTTTATGCCAATCAAAGCAAATCTTAGGACTTTGAAGGGGTAACCCACGAAAAGTGCAGCACAACCTAAACAGTACCAGACGCCTAGTAATTAAGTAGGTTTATTATCGACCCCCTAAGGGTGCCACTATCTGCTGGCCACTGGCAGTGAGGTAACACTGCCCGGCATAACAGCAGAGTAGATCATAGTCAAATTGTCATGCCTAAGCTAGTTGTGTAGTTATTAATCATTGTAATATCAAATAAATATATTCCAAGTCAAGTCGTTTCCAGACAATGTATTGCACTGCAAAGACTTGGTCATTGTTTTTATTCGGGAAAAAGACAATGACTTGGCTAAACTGAACGCTTAGTAGGTGCCGTGCTGCGGCTATCTTTTATTGTTGATGGTTGATGACATGACAGATGACAGCGATGAACTGTCAAAACAATCATTCATTACGTTTGTGGCTCATGTTCATGTAAAGCAAATAATGCTAATGCATGAAGAAATTCATGAATTAATTTACGAATAAATTGCCCCTTGTCGCACAAGCCTTAAAATTAATTTTGCCTCAAGACTATTCGTGTTTTAGAATTTCCGCCGAAGTAATAATTGTCCAATCGGCACGTCAAACGGATGCCTAATCACTCCCGTTTCGATGAAATGTAACCTAACTTTTTTCGTGTTGTGCTGTTGTGGTTCGCTGAAACGCAATAAATTTTGTAACATTTTGCAATTTCTATTAGAGCATTGGTAAGTTCAATGAAACAAGGGCACTACATTATCTATTGATTGCATCGGTTGCTTTTGCCACATGTTTTTATTCTCCCTCTTTAAAGTTTATTTGGTTTTTGCTGGATAGGAGTGCCCCCAATTTTTGTTTATGCTCCTTAATCTTAATTAAGGAATATTTTTAGTACCTCTATAGTTTTTTATGGTACTAGTACGTTATGAATAATACAAGCACTAATATTTGAGTAAGTAGTAAGTACCTTCCTACTGTAAACAATACTTAGTTATTATGTAAGAACTGTTAACCTTACCTGTAATGCTGAACAAAGCAGTTAATTTCAGATTACCCAATTTGTTAGGTAATTTGACTTATTTAGGGAATATATATTATTCAATAATTATTATGGCTCTAAATTGTTATTATTATTCCTATTCAAAAATCAATAATTGACACTGTATATTTGTTTCAAATATTTTTTCAGTAAGCTGCAAGGACGGTCTATAATATTTATTGATTTACTCGTTTCCTCTAAATCTTAACCAAACATAGCCTACTATACCTAATAAAGTTTCATTAATGGCATCTAGAAAACCCATGGAATTTTTTATGTAATATAGGGCAATGAACTGAAAACCGTCTTTTTTGGAATGCAAATTAATGGCGCACACTGTTCATTGTTTTAAAAATTTTGCCGAATAACTTAAGTCAAAACCAATGGAATTTCACTGTAGACTAGAGTTTTATAGTGAATATTGATGTCAGTCCACTTGTTTGAACTGGTCTATGTACTGTAATGCAGTACAAGTGATCCAAACATGTTTAACATTTTTAAATGGGTGATGAAATACAGTATGATGGCCAGAGTCAAGAGATTGTGTATGTGGGACATGGGATTGTAATGAATAAGAAAAGGCTTGGCTAATGCTCTGAGATTTGGGGAAGTACTGGTTAAATTCAAATTCAAACATGGTTTATTATCGAAAGATCCAACAAATCTTATTGACAAAGCAGTAAAAAAAAGAAGTAATGAGTCAAAAAGATAAAAAATAAACAAATATAAAATCTAAAAATCCTATAAAATATCTGTATGTACATATAAGCATTTGAAAATAATAGAAGTGTTCGCAATAACATAGCAATACTCCATACTTAGCCTAACAAGACTCCACATTACAAGGTAATACAATATTAACTCAATATAAGATGGTCGCTAAAATATTCCTCAATATGGGTAAAGCAACGTGAGAAAGATGCATACCAAACCAGCTGCTGTTCTTCACCACTTTTAAGCTGTAGAAAGCATAATAAATAATTAGTGTTTGGTGCCACCATAAGTAGAAAATCTTCTTGATTCTGAAAATCGCAAAGAAAATTCCGAATTCGGAAACACGTCGACGAAAAACGAGAAATTCCTTGACGAACGTTTTTTACCATTGGATCACAATATAAACATTCAAGGGCAGCAAATTCCTGAGAAGCGTGAACGAGACTCCACACGGCATACCTTTATATTGGAATGCGAAATTCTTCAATATTGATAAGTACCTATTATCAGTAACTATTTCTTTAGTATTTATTGTGATATATATTTGATCAAAACATTTTATTTACAATTAACTGGGTTAATAATATATGAATGGCCTATGCGATAGCAAATCTCTGAACAGGTCAGGATTAGGTTACAAATTTAAATTTTGAGTAAATGTGTGCACTTTCTTTTAACTTTGGTTACTTTTCAATAGACTACTGATTTTATTTTCTATATGTTTCTGGTTAGTAATTAGGAAAAAAGAAAGAAAGAAAAGCGTTTTTATTATTTTTAAATTTCGACGGTCTGTTACTGACATAATTGCGTATTAAGTACTATTAAACTTATTTAGGTGCTAACTCGTGATTTAGTTGTAGCATAGCCTTATAGTATAAGACGTAAAGATGCAAAAAAATTTCACTTGTTGCAAGAATAAGAATTATGCAAACTTCTGTTGCACTGTATGCCTGGGCATGTTTCATGCTAGCTGTTTGGAACGATGTAATGACGTAATCAAGATAGGAGGGTATAAGATCATTTGCTCAACAAAATGCCACGAACAGAAACAGGGCAATGACCAAATGTTGGAAGAATTGAATGCTTCTATTGAAAAGCTCAAAGCTGATCTGGAAGCGAGAGATAAGCATATTAAACGGCTCCAGAGAAATAGTGTAGCCTTTGATGACATGGTTTACGAAGCAGAGAAGAAGCTAATGTCTCAAATTGAACAACAACAAAATGAAATCGAAACACTACGTACCTCCCTACTGAATCTTCAAGAGGAAGAAGCGAAGCTGAAGGAGCACATCATAACCAGTACCCAGCTAGAAGAACGCTTAAATACCCAGATCAAGGAGTTAAGTGATCTGAACAAAAACATGATTGTCAGCATTGATGTTCTGGAAAGAGAGAATGGTGGCTATATGAAGGAACTAAAGGTCTTAAAACAACAATTAGCTATTTTGGAAAATTCTGCACAAGTAGGCAACTCCCATAGAATCACCAGTTTTTTGGACCCTCAGACAGGTAATTCTGATGTTGGTGATACAGGCGCGCCGAGAAACCGTTTGTTTATCGCTGGTTTTCAGACTCAGGGGTACCTCTCTTTGTTTAAAAGATTCACAGAAGGCAAGTTCGATATTAACTGCCAGATGACAGGAAAACTGGGCATAATAGGGTTACTTGACCTGAGTCTGAGCTATGGCACCAATCGCTTTACCAAGGATGATTTTGTGATACTGTTTTCTGATGACCAGGATATTTACAGAGAAAAGCTGCCTTGCTTAGAAGTTATTTCCGAGAGACTGGGAAAGTTGACACCCACAAACTTGATTATCGTCAGTTCACCAAGAGGCTTTAATCAACCAGGTTTAAATAAAAGGATTGCTGCCCAAAATTTACTTTTGGGTAGGTGCTTACATAGGGTCCCTAATGCCAACTTTGTCCCTATTATATCACCTGGTCAAATAGAAAAATACCATATTGCAGAATACCTAGTGGACTGTTTCATATTTTCTATAGACTCTACCGGCTCCTCATCCATCAGTTTCATGGATAGTGATATGTCATGTTCAGTGCATCCAGAATCTATCCGCAATATAAATTACCATGATGCTTCAAGGAATGATACAGATCTAAGTACAGAACTCAGTCAATCTTTTTTAAGCCACTTGACGCAAAAAGCAATAGCCTCATAGGAAGCAACAAAGATCTTACCATATTCCTGTTGAATGTTCAGTCTTTAAGGAACAAAACCAATGAACTCTCCATCATTCTAAATGATCACAACTCACCAAATATTGTGCTACTATCTGAGCATTGGTTGAAGCAGGAGGAGCTCTTAAGTGTGGCAGAGTATGTTGTCTTATCTAAGTATTGTAGAGAAGAATCGATTCATGGCGGCTGTATGGTTTTACTACATGAACTGTTCTTGGAGGAAAATTCTTTTCGTCCTGTTACTAAATTTGATTATCTGTTATCGGAAATGTCCTTTGAGTTTGTTATAATTTTCTCAACGAGTCAAAATTTATATATAATATGCATATACCGTTCTCTATCTTCCAATTGTGAAATATTTTTTGCTGGTTTAGAATCAATCTTGTCTGAAATTTCCAGTTCTGCATCTATAATCTTGGTAGGAGATTTCAACATTAATTATGACGAAGAGAGTTCCCCTTCTGCAACGCAATTGTGTCATCTGTTGGAGTGTTTTAATTTACAAATGCATGTAAAGTCACCAACACGCATAACACACCAATCATCTTCAACTATTGATTATATCTGCTCTACTTTTAGCCCCGAGGTAGTTAGTTGTTCTGTCGTCAGTGCTGCTTTGTCAGATCATGAGGCTGTTCTCTGTAATATAAGTGGTAACATATTGGACAATGCTAGCGGGGCACCACGGTATGGTAGAATTTTTGGACGCCAGAATTATCAGAACTTCTACTCGCTATGCTCCTCTGTTAACTGGGAAACTGTCCTTACTCAATCGGACTCAGTAGGTGCTTTCCATTCTGAAATTGTGAATCTGTTCAACCAAGCTTTTCCAATTAAAAAAATAAAACCGAAAAAGCAATCCAATAAATCCTGGTTCACAAAGGGTTTGAAAATATCTTCTAGAAACTTGCGTTCCTTATATAGTATTCGTAAGTTCACTGATTGTCAATGGTATCATAACTATTTTAATAAATACCGCTCTCTTTATCGCCACTTAATTAAAGCGGCTAAAAATTCCTACTATTCAAACAGATTATATAACTCTAGGAATAGAAATAGAGAAAGTTGGAAAATAGTAAATGACATCCGTCATCGAAGTAGTTTTAGACCATTTCGATCTCCTGTAATGTCTCTGGATAGCCTTAACGATTACTATTGTGGTATTGCATCAAACCTCCAAAAGAATTTACATCCATTAAATGATCCTCTTGAGTACTTGTCTGAGGTAGCGGTCCCAAACTCGTTTTTCTTTCATCCAACTGACCTTGGGGAACTTAACAAATAGTTGTGGTGGGGATGGTCTTTCTGCTAGGATATTTTTGAATCTGCCAGAAGTTGCACTGTTAACCTTGGTACAGGTGATAAATGTTTCTTGGCAGATTGTGTCCTTCTCACCCTGTTTAAAAAAAGCAAAGGTTATTCCTATTCATAAGCAGGGTTCTCTAAGGGATACATCAAACTTTCGACCGATATCTCTGCTGTCCACTCTATCAAAGTTGATAGAAAAACTGGTAAAGTTGAGAATGCTATCCTTTTTACAGAGAAACCAGATCCTAAGCTTAAGTCAGTTTGGTTTTCAGGGAGGACTAGGTACGACTGATGCTATTTATCATCTCATGAAAGACTTGTACCATTACATTAATAAAAACGAAACAGCGGCAGTCGGCTTTTGCGATCTCTCTAAAGCATTCGACTGCGTTAGTCATGATATCTTGCTAAAAAAAACTTAGGTGCTGTGGTTTTCGAGGGATTTCTTTATCTTTGTTTACTTCCTTTTTAACGGGACGTAGTCAACGGGTCTCCTGGGGGTCTGAGTGCTCGTCATCTAAGGCCATAAGCGACGGTGTTCCTCAGGGTTCAGTCTTGGGTCCTGTTTTATTCCTGATATATATATAAATGATATGGCACAACTTCAAATCAATGGTGATTTTACTTTATTTGCTGACGATATTACCATTCTGTGGCACAATCAAGACCCAGTTTCGCTTCACCAATCCATACTGAATGATCTTCTTATCATAAAATCCTGGTGTGACTCCAACCTTTTAACCTTGAATGTTGGAAAAACCAAAATACTTTCCTTTAAGTGCAACCTTCAGAACATATCTATAGGGGACCTCCGAGTTCACTGTGAACCAGAGACTAAATTTCTGGGTCTAACTATTGATGATAAACTTAGGTTTTCTTCTCATATTTCTACTCTGGCTGGTAGAATATCATCTGGCTGTTTCGCAGTGAGGGTATGTGTCCAGGAACTTGGTTCGGAAATGGGGAAGACAGTCTATCATGCATTGGTGGAGTCACATCTTCGCTATGGGATTGTGTTTTGGGGTAGTGCAGGTAATTATTTGATTCAGAGTTTGTTTGTTATTCAGAAAAGAGCACTCCGGTATATTTGCAAATCAAAGCCTCTTGACTCCTGTCGTCCCCTTTTTATTCGCTTAAACATACTAACACTCACATGTATTTATATTTTAGAGACGGTAAATTTAATCTTTAAGCATCTGCACAAATTTATGGTGAGAAATCCTAGGTATCCAACCAGAGTATTAGGTTTGCTGCGTCCGCCTATACCAACTTCCTCTTTGGTTAAAAATTCTGTTTTTTACGATGGTATAAAAACTTTTAACAAGCTTCCTCTGAGCATCCGACTGTCAGCTAACAAAAGTACTTTTGAAAGGGGTGTTAAGACATTTCTGCTAAAAAAGGCATACTACTCTTTGGATGAATACTTCCAAGAACCTCTTGATTGAGAAATGCAGGTGTTGATGGCTAAAAAATATTTTCTTTTTTTCTTTTGTAAACTTTTCTTTATACACTTGACTTGATTATTTGATAGTTTGTTTGTACAATTGATTTTTTGATAGTTATTTTCTTGAATGTTTACATTCTTTCTTGTATAATTTTACTCTGTGAGTGTGTTGTAACAAAAGACAATTGCGACTGTTATTTCTTACTTATTGTATCTATGTGTGTTTCATAATCAACAAAGAAAAAACCTAAGACGAATACTTATCTACTATAGATTAATACTATGACAAGAAATTTTAGTTTTAGTGCTTTGTTAATGACTTTGTAGTGAGAACAATAAAGCATATTGAGTTTTTTTTTGAGTTTTATTATAATATGCTTTGCTCACTAAAAGTTTTTTACATGTACTTTGAAATTTCTTTAAATCTTGTGTTTCGCAAATTTAACGATAAGTGGTTATAAATTTTGTTTGCATCGTACATAAATGATCTTTTTATTTGATTATTACTGGGTATTGGTACGGGAATATTTTGTGATTGTCGAATAAGATGTTCTCCTTGCACAACCAGATGTCTATACTTTCTAAAAATCAAGCATACACTTTCTAAAAAGACAGGTCTGCACAAATCCCTCAACCCCACATTGTATATGATTCGGATCGCTTTTTTTTTGTAATATAAATACAGATTGAAATAGGTAACTACTGCAACTACCCCAAAAGGGCAGACCATATCTAAGGTTACTTTCAATCAAAGCAAAATAGGCCATTCTCACTACACTCCGATCCAAATCCCCAGATACAGCTTGCAAGGCAAAACAACCAGAAGACAATCTTCTTGACAAGGCAGTAATGTGAGTTTAATGTATCACTGTTAAGAACAACATCTGTAAGATTACATCGAAAAGTAAGAATATTAGTTTTTGTTATGTTAAATGTAAGTAAGTTGCAATCAAACCAAACCTTCACCCTTTCCAAATCATTATTAATATTATTTTGTAAAACTTCACAATTGTAATGATGCTACAATAGACTTGTATCGTCAGCAAATAGTGTTAGACAGTCCATGTCATATATTTGTATTTATTATTTTGATCAGATGATATTAACAATGCAAAAATAGTGTTGCCTAATCAGTTGTAATGAGTTTGTTAAAAAACTGGTTAATTCCCCAATAAAAATCCTCTGTTAATGAAATCAGTATTTCCAGTAAAAGTTGAATCCTTCGGCCAGTAAAGTGAACCCTCTCAATTCAGAATCAGAATCAGAATTTTATTCATAATATTACACAACGTGCTTTTACATGTCAATGAAAATATAAAAACATGAAAGGTTACAATGTAAACAGTCACGGCTAGAAACTTCACATATAAATACATTTTAAAATTAAATATACTTACAAATTACACTCAAAATACATTTTAAAATTCATATGTAAAGAAAACCATTATAAAACAGAATACAAAAATATTACATCAAGTCATTAAAACTGTTATTAAGATAGTCATCAAATGAATAGAACGCCTTTAACAACAAATAACGTTTCACTCTATCTACAAACTGATTCTCTCCCATTTCCCTTATGTGTACTGGAAGCACATTATAAAATTTTACACAGTAGAAGTCAGTGCCCCTCCTGGTCCTTGAGAGCCTGTGGAACCCAGGGAGTATGTCACCCGCATTTCGGGTAGCATAGTCATGGATGTCACTGTGAGCGGAAAAAGTAGTAATGTTGGCCTTGATGTGCATTAGGCAATTAAGAATATACAGTGATGGAAAGGTAAGTATTCGAAGGTCCAGAAAGCTCTGTCGACAACAGTCTCGCCATCCCAATCCCGCAATAATACGCACGCACCTGCGTTGCAGTTTAAAGACTTTAGTTACGTGGGCGCTGTGACCCCAGGTAAGAACAGCGTACGACATATTGGAGGCAAAATACCCATGATAGGCCGTAATCAGCGTTGACACAGACACGCAACGTGAAAGCACCCTAATCAAGTGAGTCACGCGCGATAATTTACCACAGAGCCTCAACACATGCTCCTCCCAGGTTAGTCTCGAATCAAGGAACACACCAAGGAACCTCACGTGAGGATCACAGGGAATATCAGGATTGTTTCGCCTTAGTGTGAAGTTTAGGTTCTGAGTCTTTGATGCATTGAGACTCAAGCGATTTGCCAGAAACCAGTTCAGTATATTGGACTGCGTGGCGCCAACAATATCGACCACGGGGTCAGTTGGGTGATACTTTATTATGTCGGTTGTATCATCTGCGACTAGTATTAACTTTGAATTGTTTTGAACATTTGACGTTGACGTATTAAACGTTTGAGCATTCAATATCTCAGTGAGTTGGGAAGTTGATGAGGCCGTGAAGGTCTTCAATATGTCCCACATAGCAATCCGCGGATTGGCAGAGTTAACTATATATACATCATATGCTGATTTTTTAGCATTGCATATTTCAGCTCTGTATGACTTTTTATAATTATTGATCTCGTCCTTTGTTACCAAGATAGGATTCCTCCTGTTAACAGAGACCAGACTGTGAAGCCTGTCTCTCATATCACGAAGCCTGCCATTAAACCAGTTCACTGTAACGCTCCTCCTTCCGCTGGCCACCAACTTCGACTTAAGTGGAAAACAACACTCCGTAGCGTCAGCAATAACATCCAGAAAACGGCGAATCCTTTCTTCAACAGATACCTCAAGGTTGTTAATAAAATCCCAGTTGATCCCCTCAATTGTACTGTACTTCCGAAACAACCCCCCAGCTGTCACGGGTCTATAATTTATTCTAATTTTGGACTGTTTATGTGAACATACAGTGTCAAACCTGAAAACAATACCATCATGATCTGATAAATGGTGTAAATTGAATGGTTCAGAACCAGAACAATTTTGAGCGATATTAGTGAACACATTGTCCAGACACACACCGCCTCTGGTGGGAAAACCCACAGTGCCATGTATCTCATATGCCTCGAAGAAGTTGCACAGCTCCACCGCCTTACTATCTTTATTTTATTTATTTATTTATTTTATTTCTTTATTTCAAATTACATTAATCTATATAAAAAATGTATAAACAAACACAAAATGAAATTGCGTCATATAAAAATATTCTAATCCTAACTTGTGCAAGTACACAACTACAAACTAAAATAATCTATAATATTTGTTACATATTTAAATATTCTCCAATATTATAGGGCTCCAACCTAATAAGCAATTTTTTTACATTTCTTTTGAAAATACACTCAATATTAATATTTTTTATAACATTGTCTAACTTATTGTATAATTTAATTCCCATGTAATAGGGACTTTTTTCAAATAATGTTAGTCTATGTACAGGATAACTAATATTGTTTGTTCGGGTATTGTAAGTACGGTCAAGATTAAAGTTAAATATATGTTTATTCCTAAATACAAATAAAACGGTCTCCATTATGTACAATGCAAATATGGTAAGTATATCATTTGCTCTAAAAATACCTCGACATGACTGAAAGGGAGACATTTTATAAATTATTCTTAACATACGTTTTTGAATCACAAAGATATCTTGTGTCCTAAAGTTTGACGCCCAAAAAATTATACCATATCTAAGTATACTTTCGAAGTTTGCAAAATACAGGGACTTCCTAGCTGATTCATTAAGGTATTTTGTAACTAAGCGGACGCAGTAGCAAATTTTATTGAGTCTGTTACTGAGGTGTTCAATGTGATAAGACCAATCTAAAAATTCGTCAATATGAATACCTAAAAATTTGGTGCTGCTGCATAACGTGAGCCTATTATCGTGAACTATAATTGATTCTGGTATTGGTGTTTTATTTAATTTAGTTCTAAACAGCACAATATTAGTTTTTCCTTTATTTAAACATAATTTATTTTTTTTGAACCAGGTTTCTATTAGTGAAAATGTGCTTTCAGAATTTTGAACAAGTTCAAAGATTTCTGAACCACCCAGCAATAAATTGGTATCATCAGCATACTCGGTTAGTTCTAAATTTGGGATATTAATTTCAAAGTTAATGTCATTTAAAAAAATTATGAATAAAACAGATCCAAGAATATTTCCCTGTGGGATACCTACTGTATTCTGGGATATCTCCGATTTATAACAAATCCCATCCCTTTGTACTATAACTCTCTGAGTTCATTCATTTAAATAGGACCTAAACCACTCCAACGCGCGACCCCTGACCCCGTAAAGCCTCAACTTTTGTAAAAGTATTTTTCTATCCAGACAGTCAAACGCCTTTGAAAGATCCAAAAACATTCCAAGAGCCATGTTGCCCTCCTCCAGGTGTCTCAAAATTGCCCGAGTGAATTGAAAAACAGCCGTTTGAGCTGACCGCTCTTCAAGATATCCATGTTGGTTGTTCGAAAAAATATTACACCCTTTCATGAAATTCATTAGCCGGTTGCACATGACAAGTTCAAACAACTTTGAGAATCCAGGAAGCAGACTGATAGGCCTATAGTTATTGATATCACCCTTATCACCTTTGTTTTTATACAAAGGCCTGACTGCTGACAACTTCAAAGGTTCCGGAAAGACACCCTCTCTGAGTGAGTTATTTATTATGTAGCAAATGACATTTGTGATCGCCGGAATAATTTGACGAATGAGACTTGTGCGTATTTCATCATCTCCGAAGCTATGCTTATTTTTAATTTTTTTAGTTACCTTTAATATCTCATAAGAAGTAACGGGTGTTAAAAACATGGATTTATTGTTTTCCCGGATATTACTTGTCCACTCAATATGAGGTATATTATGTATAAGCTCTGGAATTGATGTAAACAAAAATTTATTAAATTTATTTGATATTTCTTCAGTCTCTCCAGGGATCCCAGTGTCATTCGCCCTAAAAGTGTTAGTTATTTCCCTATAAATAGACCACATGCACCTATTTTTATTATCAGAGTTTTTTAATCTATTTTCATAACTTTTAGATCGCTCACTTATTAGCAATTCATCATACTCTTTTTTAACAGTTAGATACATGTCATTATAAGTATTACTTTGGCGTTTTAACAACAAAAGAATATCCAACCTGTTTTTTTACGATTTTTATTTGTTCATTATCTTTATATAAATTATTTGATTTATGATTAGGGTTGAATAATTTCTTTGGAAAACTCTGATTAAAGGTTAGGTGAAAAGTGTTCATAAAAGTTGACCATTGTTTATTTACATCAACTGGATCTACCTCAAAAACATCTTGCCATTGTTGTTGTGTTAGTATATAAAAAAAACTATTTTCTACTTACCTCCGTAAAAAATCTTTTAAAATAACATTTCGTTACAGAATCTACTTTATGATCAAGTATAATTTTTTGGGCTGTATGGTCAGATATAATTGTTTTTATGACATAACTCGATATAATGTGTTTAGAAACATTTGTAAACATATTATCTATACAGCTTTGCGATGTTGATGTTATCCGAGTGTTCTCTAAAATTGTTGGGTACATTTCAAAAGAACTCATTATTGACAGGAATTGGATTCGAAAATTATTTGTTTTAAGTAGTTCTATATTAAAATCTCCGACAATAAACACCTTTTTATCTTCAGGTATTATTTGCTCAAGCATGGTCTCTAATTTATTTAAAAATAATTCTATGTCGGTCTTTGGTGGTCTGTAAATAACTGCAACAATAATATTTCCAGATTTAAACTGGCATTCTATAGCAGCACACTCCAAAACACTTTGCATGGAAAGTTCTTCAAACTTTTTTCGTCTTAGAAATTTAATATCTTTATACAGGTACACCGCTGCACCGCCATATCCTCCCTCTCTGCAGAAACTTGACGCCAGTCTAAAATTATTAATACCAAACATTTTCAACTGCTCCTTCTTTTTCCAATGTTCTGTAAGGCAAATGCATTTACAGTCTGCATGTTCTTCAAGCATATGATTAATTCTGTCCACACAATTTCCAAGAGATTGAACATTTTGGTGAATTAAGCTAAACTTTAAACCATTTGGTATATTTTTAAAAGTTTTGTTTGATTTGAGAGGCACAGTTGCTATCCCTGGGATAAAAAATCGTCATCACTATGGGTAGTTGGTGTTTTGTCTTAGTCTACGTATTCTATTTTGATATGCCGGACACACCTGATCTCGTGCTGTATGGTTTCGGTCTACTAGTCCTAGTCTTCTACAGTTGGGACATTCTAGTGCTGATTCTAGTGCCGTACATTGCTTACCCTCGTGAGCTCCACTGCACTTATGACAACATTCTTCTGAAGTGCAATATTTGGCGACATGTCCGTATCTACAACATCTGAAACACATTGCTATGTTTTTGTATTCTTGAACATAAACTTTGCATAGGTCAAATGAAATGTTTTTGCGTTTCATTAACCATTTAAACACTTGTGGCGTTGTTTGGTAAACCCAATTTTCTTTTAAATTATTTTTACACTCTCTTTTTGTTATAAATTTAAACTGTGTTTTAACATTAGAGCCAAACATTTCAGAAACATCAGGATTCTCAGCTAAAAATTCATCAATAAAATTTTCTGACGTGTAACCTTTAAGTATTCCCGTAATCATGAACATTGGATCAACATTTTGGATTGTTTTAATTTCAAAATTCTTATTTGCGAGGTTGTCTCTAAGTTTCTGTTGTTGTTCTTCATTCTCACATTCAATTGTAACACTTCCACTACGATTTTGTGTGACATTTTTGAAAGTCCTGCCGTACGCTCTTTTTAATTTCTTGTAAAACAACTCTTGGATTAGTTTGGTCTTTGATTTTAATTACTGTTTCATGCTTTTTCTTTGTTTGAGGTGGAGTTTTCCATTCAAATGGTCCAGTTAAGGTACTGCTGGCATTTGCTGAAACGCTGGCCACTTTAGCATATGTCATATTTTCTGTGTGATTGGTCTGGGTTTTGTTTTCGACACTTTTTTCTAATTCTAACTGCAATAACTTGTGCCTAAGTTGTATATTTTCTTTTTCAGGTTGGCCTTGTTTGAAAACTGCAATAGTAAATATTTTGCATATCTCTGAATGAGCATTTTTCAGAGACGTTTGACTAACTTCGTCTTTCTCTTTCTTTATCACTTCGGCAAAAATATCCAATGCAGAGTAAAATTCAAGGATTTTTTTCTCTGACATGTTATTCTCCTCGGTGTTTTCCGGATTTTCCTCAAAATGTTCGATTTGAGTGCTGGTACAAGGGCTGATTTTTTCGCATTGCCTTTTTTGATTGATTTCCAATTCTGTTTCTGGGCTTGACTCACAGCGCGGCCTTTTATTTTTGTTTTCTTCAGTTTTTGCGGGCGGAGTTCTCATAACAACCTGATTGGGCCTGAAAATTGAATTCTCATCCTTGTCTCTTTCGATTCCGTCGGCTTTAAACTTTTCTACGTCCCCCGGTAATAAAGGTTCATCTGTTTGTTTACCATCACTTTTTTTCTCGGAGTCCTCGGCTCTTATCAGTGGTCCATTGTTGTCGACGATGCCTATTATTTGATTTATTTCATAGGGCGATAATTTACCGTTCCCCAAGGAATTATGTCGTGTTTTAACAGTCTTTCTTATGGCCGAATATGTTTTTTGTTTTCCTGGTGGCTTGCCACCATCACTATCCCCTTCCATGCAAAATTGTATTTAATAAAACCTACTTTAACTCTTAAAAAACGCAAAAATTTAAGGACAATACCGATATACGTGTGCACGATATAAAAATCTACAACTAATCTTGTGTGGAAAAATGGACATTGAAATCACCTGTTATAATTGTATTTAGTGATAGATTCATACAATCAAGAATGATTGCCAAAATTTCCAAAAACCTGTCAAAGTCTCCAGTGGGGGACCTGTAAATAGTAATGAGCTGGGTCGCAGAATGCTTTAAAAATACACCCGCTGCTTCGCAGTTCAACTCCTCCGAGAACCTGCAAATATTAAGTTCGACAAAATCAGTGTCATCCCGCAAGGAGACAGCCACACCCCCATGACCCCTCACAGACCTGCAAAAACCAGAAGCAGCCCTGTATCCTTCCAGTGCTATCACTGAAAATTCATCTGAGTTTAGCCAGTGCTCATTTATACAAAAACAATTAAATACATTATCCCTGAGGACTATCTCAATTTCAGACAATTTATTACGAACACTCTGCATATTTGCATGTAACACAGATATTCTACTCCTGCTTGGTACCCCGTACACAGAGCCATTACTCTTAGGGGAAACATCATGGTTCACGGCCGTTCTAGTTTGTAGAGTATCCTCTATTTTAGCCCCTTCTGAGGCGCTATCCTCTTCAAGTTTAAAAATTTGTTCACATAAATACCTTTGGGCCATAGATTTGCATCCATTATTGTTTTTTGCTCTACATCCGGCACTCCAACCCTGAAGGAACTG
Organism: Pissodes strobi; assembly: GCA_016904865.1. Classification (NCBI taxonomy): domain Eukaryota; kingdom Metazoa; phylum Arthropoda; class Insecta; order Coleoptera; family Curculionidae; genus Pissodes; species Pissodes strobi. Next base: position 130,521 of record MU183883.1, on the reverse strand, counting down.
TGGTTTCTATGTTTCGTCCTTAGTAACTCGCAGGAACAATCTTCGATTCCATTGTTTTTTAAATATTGTTGGATTTGGTCTGTAGTCGTCGACTTATCCAGTCCCGACACAAAGAACCATGTATACTTTGTGATATTTGCAGCCTTCAAATCACTGTTATCCTTCGTTCCCATAACTGGGGCGGGTCTCAAACTTTTATCGAAATTAGGTTTTACGTGAGATTACCGTTTTCCATTCCTCATTTTTCGTTTTTTCTAGATTTTCAGCTTCTAGACTCTTGTTTGGGATGTCATGATTGTCTGGCAATGTTGACATTTGCGGATTTGGATTGAGGTTATGTTGTCCATGCTTCTTATTTTTATCAGTTCGAGTGGCGTTGCCACAGCTTTTAGATTTGTCATTTTGGATTTCACCATTAAAAACCGCGGTTTTGTCGTAGTTTCGCTTCTCGCCATCTATTGGTGGATTTATTACGCTGTTTTCTGCCTTGCGCTCTTCCTTGGTTTCCGTTGCCAGTTGCTACGGTGATCAGCCCGGAGATTGATGGAATCTCGGGAATGTGGCTTGGAATGTTGGGGCTATTTGGCTTTAGGGTTTCATACCTTTCCTTCCAAAGTTGGCAATTTTCCTCCAGAAGTAGGTTTTTCTGTTCTAGTTCGCTCAGCAGCTTCTTAAGATATGTAATTTCCAAACTTGCGAGGTTATCGTTTCCAACCTCCAAGTCGACCTCACAACACACAACACTGCTATCGTTGATAATTTTTAACTTTCCTGCCCAATCCCTATTTGCACAGGAATTATGGAAAATACTTTTGCAGTTTACGCACGCTACTACCGAAGTTTTTTTCTTACAGCACTTAAAAACTGATTTTTGTTCAGACGAATCGCTTATTTGACGTTCTTGCGCCGCCATCTTGTGTGTGATATTTATCAGATGCCAATATCGGAAGCCTCGCTCAAATCCCCAAACAGCCTTATCAGCCGTCAAAATAACTTTGTGTAGAAACCTCAGTGATTCGGGGCTAAAACTATTTACTTAATTAATTTAACAATTTAATACAAATTCGTTACCACTTTACTGATTTCGGCTATCGCGCTTCTCGACAATTATATCAACAATAACGATTAGGTCATGACCGTTATGTAAGATAAGTTAGTCTTGCCTTTATCGGACACCAGTTTTTGATCTTATCTCTTTACAAGGGGTATTGAAAAAGTTGTCTTTCTAGGCTAATGATTGATAAGCGTCAACTTAAGTGCCTGATTTAGTTTGAGTTAGTTCCATACGTCCTTAGTCTTGATGTTTTCACACAAGTGGAATTAATGGTTTTTACGCCCGTCTCTGTAGGCTTTCAAAGATTTTTTGCATATAGTTTATATGCAAAATGGTGATAAACTATAGAGCCCTCTCAATATGGCCAGCACTATTTCACTAGCAAACATGATTGGTATTGGTCACACAGATATTGTATCTCAATCAGTCAATTCGAAAGATCTTTTCCTCCTAAGTATTGAATTGCAAAGAGATGTATGTGCCATGACATACATTCCATCGAGTATTACAATATAACTTTTATAGTTGCCCAGGTATTTTTGTTGATTAGCAAAACAGTGATTTCGGTAAGTACATCAGTGCTCGACGTGGTGAGTTTAAACGGTCGCGTCGTTGATGTGGTGCGGTTGTCCTGAAATGTATCTTACCGTTGGTGGTGGTGTGGCCTGCAGTTTGCTGCTTTTGGGCCGGATGGGAGCTTTGAGCACGGTCTATGGCGCTTTGCAGCTATGTTTGGTGCTTCAGTTCACCTATTTCCTGTTCCTTTTGCGAGGGTGAGTGATTCGCGATTGAGATGAAAGACGTGATAAAGAACCATAATGCTATATGGAATGCTCTTTCATTTCTTTCACATCCAGGCAGACAGACAAGAAATCATAGATTAATAATGAATAGCTTTGTATATCTAATAGGGAATTGACAATTTTGAAAAATTCAATTACTAAGTGATATAAATTAACAAAAAAATAGTTAAATAATTGAAATGTTAAAAAATACAAACAACTAAGCTGACCCAACTATCGAAATGCGCATTTTGTAGACAGAGTAACGATAAGAAATGCTTCATTTGATATCAGGAATTAAATGTTTTGTTATTATTACCATGACATTTGAAACCTAAATTCTGGTTATATTGGAATAGAGTCCACTGATCCAGAGTTACCTTACCAGCTAGGCTGACCCTAAGATCGGGAAAAGCGGAAAGGCAGGTAGGGGATGTGAAAATCGTAAATTCTCGATTGGATAAACAGACGCAGGAATTTAAAGGGCAAAATACTGGACAGAATACACGGAAATTCAGATAATAATTTCGTTAAGTAGAATAAACATTTTATTGTTTTTTGTCGCTAAATAGGACCGTGGGTTGGCAACTTTACATTCGATGGCTTGTAAAAATCCCAGACCAACGTTGCCAAGTGTGCAAATGTTTTAATGCTTGATCTTTGTTGGCTCCTGTAATGTATGTACGTTGTTGGACTTTATACTATGACTATCCCTGGACAGTTTATTAAGAAAGCTGGACAAAGCAACATATACAAACGAGGGAAAAAATATGTTTGAATATACTTAATTATTTTATGTAGGTATTAGTAGATTAACGATGGTTGTATATAACTGTTGCACAACTTGGCAACGTGGGTGTCTCTAGGATATTCTAAATAAACTATATTTGTTTGCAACAGTCAACAGTTGCCTTCCATGTTTTATATACTTAGCAATAGCATTCGTGGATAGTGTTACTAGTCTAGGGATTTTACATCTAAAAAATCCGAGGGATTTTTTTAAAATTATTTAATACATTGCAGATAAATTGCTTTTGATCGACCATTGACAGCAAAACAGTTGATCCCATGCGATCTGTTGATGAAATATCGAGCGAAAACTTTTGGCAACGGTGTTTGTAGTCCCCCTATTTATTGTTGAGCCTTTTCAAATGATATATCATATTATTCCAGGAGTATGATGAGCAAAAATAAATAGAATTTTGTACTTGGCCTATGCGTTTAACAATATTGCAACACCAGCATTTTAAGCAAAACTGATTGTGATTTGTGCGTATATTTATTTATTTTTTTATTACAGTAAAGTTCAACGTTCAATATGATCTCTACTTATTTTCGGCGTTTATCTTTAGTTTGAGTGGACGAATTCTTTTAGGCGATAAATTGACTTTGATACGGGTTGAAGTTCAAGTTGAGAATCCTCTTAAGAATGGAACTTTGGCTTTGGCTCTTCATCAGATTAGGTATTAATTATTATCGTAATGTTTCGAGTCGTGGTAATGTATCGATGCAACCGGTAGCGAAATTTTTAGTAAATTCTCGAATAGGCGTACAAAATGGAATTGGTCAGTGCTTTAGCAATTTCCAGTCAATCATCGTCTATAAAGCCATCCCAAAGATATGTTTTGAAATTCCCAAAACAAAACCCCACTATTGTCGAATCAGTCACGTTGAATGGGCCGGATGTTGAACGCACCCAAGTATCCAGAAGCAGGCTGACGTATTTAAAAATGACAGTTTGACAGTTGACACTTTATCGTTCGTATGGGAGATGGGACAGTTCAGTAGTCTAATTTTTTAATCCATTTGCCCCAAATAATGAATATTATTGAGAGAACTCCAAGTACCATTGGAAGTTTCACACAATTTGAACAATATTTTCTTAGCTTTTGAAACACTCGAAGAATGCCCATCAGCAGGTCCAATATGCAGTGTTGCAGGCCTCACAAAATTTATTTCCTCGGATGTTTTTAAGGTGTTTTGAATGTGTCAATGTCAGTATGACGTTAATAGATGTATGATATTCAAACACTGATTAATGTAGCAGTGACTAATCGAAGTTCAGAGTAGTGAGACTTAAATTACTACGGTTGGTTTGGGTTAGTATATGTACAAATGTACAGTTATTATGTAATTTTTGTTATTTTGTTTTGCTAACATTGCACTGTCTATTTTGAAAACAAATATTTATCAGTTATGGCAAATAGTGGGATCCAACTCACGTGTAAAAGTATGACGTCAAAGAGTCCACACAGTGTTGTCAAAAGTGGAGGTTCGATTTTTAGATCAACAAAATTAAGCAGCGTACTTGGGACCATAGATAATTAAGTGTTTTGCTGTCGTCATGTTTACTGCTTCGCATCGACAATAAAATTAACAATCGGCAGAGTTTATACAGAAAATGACAATAATTGTATGACGTCATAGAGTTCAGATATTGTTGCCAGACGCTTAACAGTTAGGTGTATTTGGGACACCATACAGTATCAAATCGTAAAGAATCAAGTGTTTCGTTGTCGGATGAAACACTGTTTATTTTTCGCATCGACAATAAAATTAATAATCAGTAGATTTTATGTAGAAAATTACAATAATTGTATGACGTCATAGAGCAGAGGTTTTCGCTCGATTTTTGGATCGACAAAGTTAAGCGTATTTGGGACACTATGTCAGACCGTAGAGGATCAGGTGTTTCGCTGACATTTTATTTTTTTTATTTTTCGCTCGATTTTTTGATTAACAAAGTTAGGTGTACTTAGGACGCCATACAGTATCAGATCGTAGAGAATCAAGTGTTTCGTTGTCGATATGAAATGTTTATTTTTCGCATCAGCAATAAAATTAATAATCAGTACATTTTATGGAGAAAATTACAATAATTGTATGACGTCATAGAGTTCAGACATAGTTGCCAGATGTTTTCGTTTGATTTTTGAAACGTATTTGGGACACCATGTTAGACCGTAGAAGATCAGGTGTTTCGCTATCGACATGAAACAGTGCTTATTGCTTCGCGTGGATAATAAATATAATAATCAGCAGATTTTATGCACAAAATTACAATAATTGTGGGACGCCAAAGTGTTGATGGGATACCGTTACCAGAGTTCTCGATCGACTTGTGGATCAACATAGTTAGGCCTATTTGTGACGCCATACAATGTCAGGTCGTGGAGGATCAACTGTTTTGCTGTCATCATGAAACGCATTTAAAGATCCTTTACACAAATAGTGCACTATGTAAAAATCGACCTCTCCTATTGGTCGATCCATCTCGTATTACGATATGTCTGCGTGATGCAATCGATTTATGTCAAGAGCTCTCGTAGTGTAGAGGTTTATTCAACTGGGTCTCACCTGGATGGCCTAGGTTCGAACCCCGTTGCTATTTTAAATTTTTTTTTAAAGATTGTGTTTCTAAACAGTTTTTGTCTTGATTTTGGGTATGTATTGGGTTAGTTTGGGTTAGCACCTGGTTAGTTTCCTTTTCTTGAGCCTCCGTAGCGAGCGAAGCGAGCGGAGGGCCATACGGATCGACCAATAGGAAAGGCCGATTCTTATATAGTGCACTATTTGTGTAAAGGATCTTATAATGCTCATGAAACGCTATTTATTGTTTCACAAAAAATGATAATAATTGTTAAATTTTCGCAATTCCCTATAGATTTTCAAATATTTAAAAAGTTTTTCTCAATGGCAGAATGCATATGTGGCATGTGGTACAATTTTTTTAAGGCTAAGGACGCGCTGTTGTCAATTTTTACAAATTTTACCAGCTCGGGCCATTGTCTTCACATTCCATGTGCACATTCTCTTAATTTGCTTTGTTTGCAGTTCTTTATTATTCATATTTCCATTCTTATTTGCTCCCCTCGGAGATCTGATTGGGGGGCTTGAAACTCCGGACTCATTTAATAAGAACATATCTATGATCCCGTACTAGGGAAAAAAGAAAATACATTGGGTGGTTTCCCGTTGTCTTCCTCAAAGGGAGGATATAGAAAGGGATGTATGGATTTTGGTTTGGATATAAGGATAGGACATGAAAAACCTCCCGGTTTAGGTATGGGAGATTTTTCAAGGCTCGCGTTGGCAGGGTCGCATCCTCGAAGTAGACCTGTCTCTGTCGGGAATACAGAAAGTGTCTACCCTCTACCGCGCTGAACGATATAATCCTGAAAAGCCTATGAGGAATGGAAAGAAGTTAAATTGAAATTTGCTATAAGGGATCAATAGCTATATAAAAGATTGAAGTAGTTTACGCACCGGTATTGGCAATTAGGAACGTAATTATTGCGCAATTTAAAATGTTCAAAACAAAATAGTATACCTAGGTACCTCGTAAATGCATTTTAATTCCTCGAATTATTGCCAATCAACAACAACGTGCACGTTCCTCACATTTCGGGTAATATAGATAATGAGATGGGTCTATCGATTTCGGATGCAAATTTCGACGTCCGAACCCGAAAACACATAATATTATTGACTGAAATGGAGGTGTGAAGGTTAAGTAGTGGTGTTAACGCGCTGGTAAGGTGCTACATTGCAAATTTCGACCACATTTGAATTTATAAACGCCGATCGTGCCCTAGTTAGTAAATATCGCATTGTGTTTGTTTTGTTCAAATGAAGACCCGATTCGTTCGTTAGTAATGAAGATACTTTTCCCTCTAAGGCTTCTAAGCCGGAAATGCCTGTCTAGCTGTTTGCTCGTGTTAATTTCCTATATTTTCCTTCGGTGCGGTGGCACGTTGCAACTATATTTGATCTTGAAATGTGTTTTGTTCCTATTTGTTTTACTGATAGGGTAAGTCGTATTTTTGCCGCCTAATTAAATCAATATATATTTATCCCACAAGTGCATTCCACGAAATAGCATTCAAATAAATTTGATCTCGAATACAAGTACTCATTTTCAAGTACTATTATTTAATATCGCATATGCATGACGCAAGATCCTTTATTGAATTTTTAACTCTAGAGGAGCATATACAGAGTCCCAAAAATATTCCTGTGTGTGCGATTTACAGATAAAACGGCAGTCACTAGTCTTGTTCCTGTTAGTTCATTAATCAAGCCACTGAAAGCAGACAAAATTGAGACATTCATTATCATCATGATTAATGAACACTAGAATATACAATATTCGTATTTATTTTGCGAAGCGGTTGGCCTACATGCCCTTCTCATTATAATAATGTTCATGACATATTACAGCCACAAACAGAATATGGTCTGATGATGATGATGTAGAATAATTCTCTCTTGACTCTTTCACTCTTACTAATGCAACTGGTATATATATATTTTTAATCCCAATATTTTGTTCTCATTTGCAGAGTGAGGAAAATGGTGGATTTCTTGACGAACAGAACGTTCGATTCGTACGGCCATTTCTCGCCGTCCGCCAATCACCAAAACGATACTCTCGCGTCCCTGACGACGCTGAAACGCTACTCGCAAGATCAGAAGTACAGGAGACAACTATCCAGGGAAGCGGACACCAACGTAAGTGGTTTTATTTTTGAAATTGTCGAGCGATACTCGTCCCCAGTAAAAGTAGTAACGTTTCGATCGATTATTTAAAATGTATTTCCTCAGTACAAAGCATATATACAAAAATAGCAACAAAGAAACACAGTGACGTACTTACTCATTTAATTTAACTAATCCTATATCTGAGTATCAAGAAAAAATTCATTCAGAGAGGAGCCTATGATCTCATCACTTAATACATGCATTATAAATAATATTTGGTAGCAAAAGTTCTCCATGTTCAGGTCTATTGGATTGAATTTTTTTTTTATTTTTGCACCTACACATAAATATTTATTATATTTTCGTAAGGAAAAGCACCGCCGCCGCCGATAAGTCTAGCATGTTAATTTTCAGCCAGTTTCATTGTATACACAATATGCGGTGAAAAACTTGATTTTGCTTTCCATACTACGCCTGCAACTCACTGTAAAGGCAAACGTAAACAAACGAGATGCTACTATTTATGACAAAATATCGTTCTCTCTTCTTTATTACTATAACCTCTTGTAATGCAACGAAGTGAAACAGCGAAATAAGCGTCTGGGTAAAATAGATTTGTGACGTCAACAGCTCGCCTACTGGTTTCTTGAAAGGCTACATAGTGAGCTAAAATCCAAATACGCAATGCACAAAAAAGAGTTTTTTATTTAAAAAATAGTAAATAGTTTTGTGTATCTTAGAAAAAAAAGGTACATTTAGTTGTATTTGATAAACCTTTGAAGGACAGTAGGACAGTGTTTAAAAAGAAAGTACTGTTAATTACATATGGTCACCGTAACTATATACCGTTTCCGTCGTGACTTTGAGAGCTTCCCAGCTATCCCTCTCTAATAAAACGCTAGTATCATCCGCATAAGATATAACCTTTATGCTAGACAACATCCCCTCCACAATGGAACTAAGATTGTTAGCATAGCCTAAAATCCAAATATTTTATTCATGTTTGTATACATCAAAGTGTTTACATTCGTCAGGTCAATCAAATAAAAAATCAATAGTTGGCATAAAGTACCAAATAAAGCATTTGATTAAAAAACTACTAGGTATCCAAAATTGAAATTTTAAAACTAAAAATTCAAAAATTAAAATTCAAACAGTTTAAAGTTTAAAAATCTATATCATTGGATTTAGACATAATTAGATTAAAGTTACACTCAATGCCACCACGTTAAGAAACCTTACACAATAAAATGGTGGTTAAAAGAATAAAAAAAATCTTCAACTTTATAGAGCGCTATATTAATTAAAATTTTCTTGATCTCTACTTTAAGAGGATTTAGAGACATCTTATACCCATAGGAAGGTTATTAAAGAGTTTCACAGCTATGAATTCAGGCTTACTTTGACACTTCTCAATTTTACACTGGGCCGGTCTGAGGTTGTGTCCTTCACGAATACTATGTTTGTGCAAATCCCCCTGCACCACAAAGCTTTCAATATTTTGTAAACAACGATTTTAATAATATACTTTATTTCGCCTCTACGACTTACACAATACTATTTTTACGCCTTATTTTAAATCTCTATATATATGGTCTATTACATAACGCCGGTGAGATTCTCCTTTGTCACCATTCGCCTTCCAGCGTTGTCACCTCCTCGCCTACTGGAACATTGTCGCCGTCATTTGTAATTTGTTGGTTACATTCGGCCATCCTGCAACAATTAATGCCCTCGTTAATTTAGCTCTCATGTAAGTCAATCAATTCTTTTCGAACAGTACATTCACCATCACTATCGCTTGCATCTTGCTCACTTTCATCTGGAGCGCTACTGTGATATCGCCTTAATGAATCAATTGCTACGACAGCTTTGAAACTTTTGTAGCCCCTTACACCTTTTACCACCATTATAACATATCTGTCATTCTCTAACACTTTCGCCACCCTGTACGGGCCGTCAAACTTGTTGATCATTTTTTGATTTACACCTTTTTCCCCTGAACAAGTTCCAGCCTGCCGCCATAACACCATATCGCCTACTTTGAAGGTGTTGCCTGCGGTTGCAACCTTACGCCTTTTATCGAATATGACTTTCATTTTACACCTCGCCTTTGTCAGATTTGCACTTGCCTTTTGCCGCCTCAACAGAAGCTTGGACCTTAAATCGCCATAGGTCTCGCCTTCTGCCAACGGAGCATTTACCTTTTGAACCTCACCAGTCAGACTCGCATGCACGCCATCACCATGTGCAAACATTAGTTGGGCCGGGGAGAAACCACTGCTTTGATTTGTGGTATGATTAAGGCCCCACACAATGTCAAGCAGCCCCTCATCCCAATGAGCCTCGGATGTTGCACTCGCCTCTATCGCATTCAACAAAGTGCGGTTCTGCCTTTCAACCTGACCATTCGCCCTTGGTGTAGCAATTGCATTCAACACGTGTTTCACACCTCGCATTGCCAAAAAGTCAGCAAACGCCTTGCTTGTAAACGCCAGCCCGCGGTCAGAAATAATACGCCTTGGGTACCCGAATTCGCCAAACACCTCTCTCAATTTGAGTATCGCCTCAGAAGACCGCAAAGTCTTCGTTGCCTTCGCCAGTGTATACTTAGTAAATGCATCGATCACCATGAGCACATACTGATTACCTCTTTTGCTTCGGCAAAATGGCCCCACGTGGTCAATGTGCACCGTATCAAAAGGAATCGCCACCTTTTCAATAGGATGCAACAGACCACTCGCCTTACCATGATCGCCCTTACCGAATGCACAACCTAAACAAGCCTGCACATATTTCCTAACAAAGCGCCCCATTTTAGGAAACCAGTAAGTTTGTTTCATTAAACTAAGACATCGTTCAACGCCTGGATGACCAATATCATCATGATGTTTGCGCACCAAACTAAATTTCGCCATAGCAGGTACGTACAAACGATCGCCAAGTAGAGTCTTCCTATACAATCGCCCATTTGCCACTTTGTACACAGCTTTCACGCCCTTATCAGCCGTGCCCTCCTGCAAACTGATTACCAACGCCTGTGCCTTCGGATCTTGCATTTGAACCGTCAAAAACCAATCATCTTCGCTTAGGTTTACCATAAAAACATCAGCAATTGGATTTCGACTAAGCGCATCCACATGTTGCATCTTGTGGCCTGCTCGATACTCAACTGTCATGTCATACTCCTGTAAGGCCATCCACCATCGCGCAATTCGAGGGAGAAGATCCTTTTTCATCATAGTAGCCCTAACAGCAGAGCAGTCAGTCACCACTTTAAAATGAATGCCAATTAAATAAACACGGAAACGCCTTACAGACTCAACAATCGCCAATGTTTCCAGTTCATAACTATGCCAGGACTGCTCAGACGCCGTAGTAGCCCGACTGTAGTATGCTACCGGAGTCAAGTCGCCATTCGCCTGTTTTTGCATCAGCATACCAGCCACACCTAATTTGCTAGCATCTGTATGCAATTCGGTTTCCGCCTTGCTGTCATACAATCCTAACAATGGCCTACTTGTTAGCGCTACCTTAAGTTTCTCGAAAGCTTCCTGTTCGGTATCGCTCCAATGCCATGAAACCTCCTTCTTAGTCAAATTTGTCAGAGGTCTCGCTATAATAGCAAAATTCTTCACAAACTTCCTAAAGTAACTCGCCAAGCCGACAAATTGTCTTACGCCATGCACATCAGTAGGAACTGGAAATTTTCGTACCGCCTGCACTTTTCTCTCGCCAGGTCGAATGCCATTGGCACTCACTTCATGCCCTAAGTACTCCAATTTATCTTCTAAAAAGATACATTTCGCCAAATTCCGCCTTGGCTACAAGCTGAAGCACTGTTTCCAGTAATGCCAATTATTCATCAATGGACACCGAAGGAAGCAAAACGTCATCCATGTACGCCAGCACCAAATTATTTTGCATACCCTGAAGCATCTTATTAATCACCTTTTGGAACACCGCCGGGGCATTTGCCAGACCAAATGGAACCCTCAGGTACTCATAGTGCCCATCCGGAGTCACAAACGCCGTCTTTGCTACCGAATCACAATGCACTGGAACCTGATGATACCCTTATGCCAAGTCCAAGGTCGTATAATAATGTTTATTTGCCAATCTGTCAAGTTGATCCTCCACCCGTAGTAATGGGGACCGGTTCTTCACAGTAATAGAATTTAAAGCCCTAAAATCGACGCACATGCGCATCTCGCCGTTCTTTTTAGGAACCAGGACAATAGGACTTGCATACTCCGACTCGCTTTCTTGTATTACGCCTGCATTCAGTAGGTGTTGTACCCTCTCTCTCACCAATGCCCTCTCAGCATAAGACAACCTATAAGGCCTATACACCACCGGCTTATCTGTTGTCAGCTGTATTCTCATTTCGCCAAGAGCAGTCACACCCAAATCGTCATCGCCTCGAGAGAAACACACCGCCATTTTCTCTAACAGATCATACAATTTTCGCACATTATTTTCGCCTATATCACCCACTCGGATATCACACAGATTAAGTTTATCTACTAGATTATTACTTGTCAAACTTTTATTTACCTGAACCTTAGCTTCGCCCATGAGAGTGCCTCTCGCCATGACACCTCCAGTCTTCCACCTCATCCGTTTGTCGCCTACATTCCTCAGATGCAGCTTTGTAGATTCGCCGCCTGCGAGCACCTGACCGCCAATTGCCACCACAGCTCCACGACTCTCGTAACGCCTTGCGGAGACCCAGTACCGTTCGCCTTGGTTCCCGTCTTTCACCACCATGGTCATATCTGCCTCTTCGCCAGGGCCCAGACTGAAACTCTCCAGACACAGCACTCTGTGAGACGTCTCATCGTCCTCCAGAGTGATCCGCTGGAGCAATTCCGTCGCTGCACGGGACAGCTTCACTTTGCCACCATTCACTGTTAAAGTGACGCCTGGGGTAGCCAACGCCGGTTGCCCTAAAAGTAAATCAGCGCCAGCAAGATCGCACTCGGCAACTAACGCCTTGATGCCCAATGCGATTCCGTCCACAATGATTGGTATTTCTACCTCGCCTTTCACTGTGCACGCACCGCCGCCAAAACCCTTCAAGATCACAGAGGATGGTTTAACCTCTATACCGCCACCAAGAGTGTCAAACACCTCACGCCTGATAATGCTCCGCTCACTCCCAGTGTCGATATACGCCTTGAGTTTCAATCCACCCTGTGTGACCGCCGATTTTTTGTAGGCATCTTTAACAACATCTACTAATCTCACCTGACACTGTTTATTACCAAGTTTCTTGCAGTTGAATCGGTCATGCCCAGTCTGTCCACAACGCATACACCTTTCCGCCTTAGGTTTGGGACAGTTCCGACTCACGTGGTCGCCCATTTGCTGACAGTTGTAGCACCTGATGCCAGACTTCGCCGTCGCCACCTGTTGTTGCGCTGGCCTTGGTACCTTGGACACCATGGAACTGTACGTGGGACCTCCTTGTCGCTTCAGCTCCGCTCTATCAGCTACTGGACGCTGATACCTGTCGAAAGAAGACAGAAACCCAGTATACAAATCGCCAGGGGAGGAGCAACTAAATGGCCTCGCATTCGCCTGTAGATCAAGAGGTAGACCATCAATCAGACACGAAAGCGCCTTTGTACCTGAAAGCTCGCACCTCTCGATCAACGCCATTTTGTCATGATAATAATGAGTCATTGATTCGCCATTCAATTTAACCCTCGCCACCATTTCCTTGAGCACCTGAGCGAAATCATGTACTCTAGGAAACGCCTTTTCAAGAGACGCCTTCCAGTCTTCCCATGAGAGGTCATACTTATCGAGCCGATTAAACCAGCCCCTTGCTGCGCTTTGCAATTTCGCCTGCATAAAATACGCCCTCTCATAGTTCGACCAGCCATGAATATCGCCCAACTGATCAATTTTTTTTAGCCACCTGACTACGTTACAGTCCCGGCTGTCGGGATCAAAAGGGTCAATAATATCGCCGCCTGCCCTTGCCCTTGACCCCATACAGCCCGAAGTGCAAGCGGAGTCCGCTTTATCGCCAAAAGCATGCACAGGAACGCTCTCACCTGATTTTTCGCCTTTCTTGATGCCCTTGGTACCGCCAGTACCAACGGCCGCCTTTTGCTTCGCCGCCTTTGCCATTTCGGCCGCCACGATCTGTTGAATACTTGCTGCCAAACCGCCTTTTAACAGCCTATGGACCATGGAGGCTGCTTCGTCCTCCATCGCCGATTCGCCTTCGCCTTGGCCACTTTCACTCAACTGCACCTCAGGCTCACAGTCGAGCTCTGAGTCGCCGCTGCTGCCTTCCTCCATAGGCAAACACTCAAACAAACTTCTTTTCTAACACCAACACCAATAAATCACAATTAAAACGCCACAATTTTATAATAATCACCAATACAACACAACAATGCACTTATTTGAGTGACTATGAAAAATCGTCAAATGTCAATCCACTGTCAAGATAGCAAGAAAAACCCGCCGTTTCTTAAGAGTTTTTGTGATACCGCCACTCGCAAATAAAAAGAAGAAGTTGCCACTGCGATTTAACTCGCCGAAATTGCGTATTTGACCGTTCTCCACAACAAATTACACAATACGTAGGTTATCCGACTTCTGATCTGTAAACAACGATTTTAATAATATACTTTATTTCGCCTCTGCGACTTACACAATACTATTTTTACGCCTTATTTTAAATCTCTATATATATGGTCTATTACATAACGCCGGTGAGATTCTCCTTTGTCACCATTCGCCTTCCAGCGTTGTCACCTCCTCGCCTACTGGAACATTGTCGCCGTCATTTGTAATTTGTTGGTTACA